>JABFPB010002362.1:0-20420 GCA_022817645.1 Ceratoteleas bidentatus
ATTGAAGTTGCTTATTTTGCTATGAAATACATTGGTTCTTATAACAATGTCTTATTTCATTTTCTTGGAAACTGTACTGTGAAAATCAATCAAATTTTAAGAAATTATTCCTCATTCTTTTTTTCTTCAAGGTTTCAAATTTTGAACTATTTGATATTTCTGTAGCGTTTCTTTAGATTAAAGATTCTAGAATCTTACTTTAAGGCATATTTAGTTAGATAAATACTAAAAATTCTTCTGGTACACTTGTATATAGATATGATGAAATCGTTAATGTTCTGTTCCAAACAATTTCAAAAATACAAAATGAAAGATGCAAAAAAACGTCCTTAAGAGTTCATGGATTTATAAAAAAAAAATAATAATTTGGCAGCTTTTTCTGTTGAATCATTCCGAATTTATTGTATAAAATTTGTCATGACTGTTTTGATTTAAATCTGATTTAAATTTAAAAAAATCGATTTTTTTGGATTTTTTTTAAATCATGATTTTTTTGCAACCCTGCATTATAATATAAGTCGGTTGTAAAACACCTCTCTTGCAACAGGATGGCTGCGTGGACTTCCTGTTATTTATGCTATATAACAATGAATTGTCAAAATGGTATTCGAAAGTTAATCAACTAATCGTTTTACCGCAACATTTTGCCAACAATTTTACATTAAGTTATAGTTGTATATACAGGTGAAGAAACTTGCTTCGTATTAAGAAAGAAATTATGTTTCAGAAATGTTGGAACCTTACAAGAGGTTTACTAAAAGTCTACACCGGAAATAAAATATCATTTCAATCGTACTCGTGAAACGACGATGTATATGATTTATTTTTTCAGCGGATAATCTATCAAATGAAAAATATCCACTCATAATAATATCGAAACTTGTAAAAAGTCGGAAATTCAAAACATTTCACAATTTGAAAGACACTCAAATAATTTGAACTTCAACATAATTCAAACGATAATTTGAATCCATAATTCAAACTCTTCGAAGCTAACTTTGAATCTTCACATTCGCCTAACATTCAAAGTCGCGAAGACTAAAAACCCAACAGCCCTACTCCAAACTTCAATGACACCAACAAGCAAAAAACCTTACTCTTCACGAAACTACTTCAATCGTTCTTTCCTATTACAAGTTTCTCAGCCTCTATATCTTCGTACCAGACATCCCCAGCTAACATATCAAAGACCCCTAAACCAGTCTATCCTCTCTTCAAATCCTAATTAGTCGGCTTTTTTCAGAATGCCCGGCATTAATCGTGCGCCCACAGGGCACGTGTCGCTCAAACAAACCGTGTACTCCCGAGGCCACTATGAGACCCCGTCGTACCTAAAAAGCACGGCTGCCAAGGACCCCCAGAACACCTCGTTTATGACGGCGTACCAGCGGAACAGCAGTGAGAACGGTACCGGCTACGTTCCGTACAGTCCGTACTCGCTGCGCCGACGAGAAATCATCCGGGCCTTCTCCGGAAACCGGGACGACCCGAACGCGAACGTGCAACGCTCATTCTCGCCCTACCGACAATACCCCGAACAGGAGTCGGCGAACCGTTACTTGACCAATGGCCAGGATCGACCCGAAGAAACGACTCACTCGCTTAGGTACAGATGGCGCAGCTTCTGCAACAGTTTGTCGGCATTTTTCACGGGCTTCCCCAGCATATACTGCTGCTTTCTGAGCTATTAGACGGAATGAATGATAGTATATGTTTATTTTATACTAGGTTTTAAATCGCTTGAGCTGAAACGGTATTTATTAAACGGCTCCACTCATTCTGTGTGAACGCGGATTTGGGCGCTGAGAGAAATACCTGCAAAAATTACTGTTTCAAGAGTGCTGGGAACGGCAATGGAAAAATTTATTGTAAAAACAGTAAGATTTGCTGTTGAAACAGGAAATTTTACTGTTGAAACGATAAAATTTACTGTTTCAACGGTAAATTTTACTGTTTTTTTTTTCAATGTATTTTTTGTTGTTAGTATCTCAGTGTCAGTGTTGAAACAGTAATTTTTACTGAGCTTTTTCTCGGTGGGGTTGGTAGAACTTTTAATATAACTCATTTTATGAGGCGGTGAAAAGGTTTGGTAATATATTGTGTAACATTATTTGTATTGTAAATCAAGTTATTATTGATTATTTAACGTCGCGACATTCAATTGTTAGCGCGGGTGAATATTTATGAAATTACGGAGTATTATGGAAGTCAGTCTTAATTTTTTTAAACAAAAAAATGGGGTTGGAGATGTATCGGTAGTAGTAATGTTCAGGCGGTGTGCAACGATGAGCTATGAATGTATGAAATGGTGTAGATATCAATAATGATAATATAATTACTGGAACACGCGCTGTATAGGAACAAACATGAATGCTGTAATTACAAAATTATAATAAATTTTTTTTCTCGCAGACACAACACGTTTTTTTATTTTTCAACACAATGCATTATTTTTTATGCTTTTCGATACAGTTTTTGCAAACGAAAGTACCTAAACGAAAATCCAGAATTTGGCAAAATGCTTTTGTATGTATGAGCATCTTTTTTTATTTTTGGTGAATAATAGTTTAATGTATAATAAAATTAATTAATTTATTTAACTATCAAATTGTTAACAAATTAACTGAATGTTATGGATCTATCTAAAACACTTGCAGTAATTCGAAGGTTACTATTAAATTCTAGGCAAGATTACGGCAGATTCGACGACCGAGATGGTAGCAGGGATCGATGGCAGAGTGCACCACGGTCGTTGAGTCCTTTCGCCAGGGATTATTCGCCTTGGCGAAGGGAGAACGTCGATCCCCCGAATGTGGCGCAAATTAGTAACGAAACTGCACAGTATTCACCGTTCGTACAACGATTAAGTTCCGTTTCAACAGTGCCTCAAAGTCAACAGAATAATTATGGTAGCCCTATGGTTAGTCGAAAAAGGTAATGATGAGAAGAAACTAAAAAAACGTTCAACATTTCCTAAATTGTTATTGTTTAAATTTTGATTACAAATAAAAGTAAATCTTGACCTATAGAAACTATTATTGAATTAGTTGTCGAAAAATAATAATTAATCATTTATTGCTCAAACTAATGGAAATTTTTTACATTCTAAAGAATAACTTTTGTTCTAATAAATGTATCTATTAATTATTTTTTGCTGTTAAAGAACAGCAAAAAAAATTAACATTCCAATCAATTTTGCACCACTTTCAGATACCCATCAGAACCTCCGCCTCAGGGCACGCATGGTTCAACCAGCCCGCAATTACTATCTCGTTTAGCAGTGCACTTGAATCAAGAGTCGCCCTCTACCGGGGTTCAAATAGCATCGAAGGAATCAGTGAAGAAGCGTTTTGCTTCCTACGTGAAACTCAGATTGGGCAGCGATCGCGCTCCTTCGCCGGAACCGCCACCTAGATTGAATCGCGGAGAATCGCCTTTAGCACTTAGGAGGAATCTGTTGGATCAGCCCTCGCCTTCATTTCCTCGAAGGTGACTGTTCATTCCTAAGTTGCATCACTAAGTAACTAACTTTCTTGCAAAATTAGTTGCTCTTTGGCTAAGTTTTTTAGGAATATTAGAATTTTCGGGTCCTAGGATTATCTACACTATAGATATTTTTAATAATTATAGTTATTAGGTAATAATTAATGTCTCAGGTACGTTTCGCCGTCGCCACCTCAGCCGCCGCCAAGACGACTTTCCGAAAGTTGCTCTGTGCCTGGTAGTCCGCAGCACTTGTACTCCCGATTGCCTTACACGCCGGAACCCCAAAGAAGGCCACCCCCATAACCCACCGTCTTCGGACCATCGCAATACCTTTCATTGGTGCCATATTTGACTTCAAATCTCAAAACCAAGCGTCGCGGAAAATACGTCTACATTTGTACCGGAAATCTAGCCTAAAAAGAAATCGTAAAACAGCGCCTTGGCCCATAGTTTTTTAAGCAGACACAATCTGAAACGGTGGCAACTGAACTCCCTCAGTTCTCACCCTTTCGTTCTATCAACTCTCGTGCACAATCAGCGTGGTCTTAGGTCGCAAGTTGGGCGATTAGGTGACACCAAATTATCGTAAATTTGTATTAGTCCTACTAATATGCGACAGCGATTCGGTTGCATGCTTGTTCGGCAAGAGTTTGAGCGGAGGTTTGGATTTGAAGTTGTTTTGTGTGCGAACAATCATGGACGAATTATGCAATTTCACAACGACGAGTTTTCATAGTCAGCATAGTGGTTTTTTCGACGATGATCTTCGTACCTCTGATCGATCCCGAGCGTATTTGTACTTGAAGAAACATGTTGCAATGCTCAAGTCTTTGTACTGCTTAAGAGTTGCAATTCGAGTGAACTTTGTCAGCGAGGATTTGCGTTCTGGCACTGTACCATTAGCGTAAACCGTTCCTATAGTTATTCGTTTACGCGTCGAAAAGGTTTTTTCTTGATCTTAGTGTTAGTCCATTCACATAAGCGTTGAAGCAGATTGGCACTTTGATCATATCATTGCCCATTTGATCACACCACCAACGTCTTTCTAGTCAATTTTTAAACTAACTGCTGCTATTTTTATTGTTAGTTTTTACTGTGCTGTTTTCTCATTGGCCGCTCATTATTCCAAATTATACATTTTTCTCCAAATTAGTCTTGTGTCCATTTTATAATTAAACCTGTTTAATTTGAACTGACTACCAGCTTCTGGGAAATGAGATGCCATAATTTTCATCTGTTCTCATTATCAAACTTCTTACGTTTTTACAATGACAAGAATGATAGTGGTGGCAGTGGTCTTCGGGGTGTCAATTAAGCAAGAAGTAGAACTTTTACAATTGAACAACGGGGGCATTGCTGAGGAACTCTGATTGTACCTCAAGTGTTTCAACCGAAACAACTTAACTTTTCTCTTTACGTGAACATCAAAAACAATCATAGCAAGTTTTATTCATTTAATCCTTCAACAGAAACATAATGGAAAACTTTTCAATTTTACACTCGGAGTTTCTCGCGAAAACTCTTCGAATGCAATTTGTACACTGAAATGGCCTTGCGGGACTTTTCCCGCGTCTTTTCCGTGAGAATTTTCTCTTTTGATACTCAATGTCTACGCGACAAATTTGGAAGCAGTCGCGCGCGTTTTTTTTTCAAATGTGGTTCAAAAGCTGTTGTACTGGTTAAGTGCGATAGGAGTTTTTGCGCAAATTAGGACCTATGTAGAACATAAGTTTGTACCGTGCAATCGCAGACAGAAGATTAACGTATATGAATTTATTATATATATATATGAATACAAATAAACATTATATATGTATATAATGACGACAATGATACAATGAATTGCAAACCAAATTATCAATGGACTGTCTAGTTGTTATCCAGGAGAACATTACGCCCTGGTGCCTCTCGCGTGTACTTGAATCATGCACTAATTGTACATTGTTTTATAATTTCGATCGAGACGATGCGTTTGGAGATGCGACGTTTTGTAATTATCACTCCAAATAGGCATCCGAAGGATGCCAAGTCTATGATCAATCTATGAATAATCTACACTCGTATAAGGATCTGTTGCAATGTAAATAAACTTATATTTATACGAATCAATTGAGCTTTATTTCTTAATCCTTGCAGATGCATTATTTAACAATTAATGCTTCATGAATGGTGAAATAAACATTACAATAATTTATTCATCCAAAATGAGTGTGACTGTTACAGTATTGTTCCTTCCCAAATATTGATTTTTAACGACATGCGTTTTAGAAGAAGGAAGGAAGAGAAGGAGGTGCAAATAAACAAGGCGTATTATTTACTCTGAACACTTTTAATGAATTCTTACTATTTAGTATGGCGACCTACTTTTTAAATGGATATCAAATTACAAATTTGATAAATGTTGATTTAAGATATTGTACAAATAAAAATAGAAAGAGTAATACTGCGTTCATTTTTTCTCATTAGAAGATGCTAAAATCATTTCAGAAAATTCGAAAACATCTTTTAAGATGCGCAGTCATCAAACCTTCCGATTTTATGGTGTTGTTCTATAAAAACAATCATCTCTCTCCTTTCCACCGTCGACTCGTCTCGGTAATCAATATGGCCACTATCTTTCAAAGACCGGGTTGCATAAAAACGACTTTTCCTCTAAAACCGCAGATGATATCAAACCGAAAACTCCTCTTCCCAAGAAACCTGAACAAACCAAATCATCAAGCCTTCCCTAACAGAATACTCGCAAAGAAATCCAGCATAATTAGAAAGTAACAATTCCCAAAGTTTTATAAACTAATTAAACGCCATCTGCTCAACATACGATTGGCTCAATTATCTTACACCCCTAAATTAACAACTCCATTTCTATCCTACTTTCCACCCGACCATTTATAAACAATCCACTTCCTTCGCTAAACTTACTATCGATTTCCCCTCCACCATTACATCTCTCCCAAATGCCGAAAAACCTCGCGTCAACTCAATCAACTCCCAACCATCTCCATCCAATCCTCTAAAATCTCCAGAACCTATCGAAACCCCGCGCAACCCTCGCCTCCCGTCTTCCGAAGACTTCTTCTCCCGATCCTCCTCCGATTCCTCAGCTCTTCCTCGGAATCCCGGGCCGCCACCCTCGGCCGAAATCAGTAAGCCGCGCGCTCTCCTCCCCCGAATTCGCTCATTATTCATCCACGCCGTTCCGCACGCACGTTCCCACCACAGGCAGCTCTCCGCGCGTGAAAAAATCGCGTCGCCTGCCGTTCCCAAGTGGCCAGCCCGAAACCGCCTGGCCATCCGCTCCCTTCCATCGGTCGCTCGCAATCGCGATCCCGAAGTCGCCGAAAGTCGACGCGCGTGAGTAAATAATACCCGAGGTTCCTCGGCGAGTGGCGCCCCCGTCCGCCGGCCCTGCTGCCGACTCGGAGCAATAATGTCGTCGACGGCGGAAAAATGCAAGGCGTCGTGCACGATCGAGGGATACCAGGAGGACGAGGACGAAGACATGGCGGACGACGAGCAGGCCGACGGCAAGCTCAGCATCCAGCAGATTCTGGAGGGAATGACCAACGAGTTCAACAAGGCGATCAAGGAGCCGGACGCGCGCAAACCCGAGCCCGCAGCCGCCGAAGAGGTTGAGGTTAGGGACGGGGAAGCCGCGGCGGCGCCCGACCCGCAGCCGGAGACGAGCGAGAGCCGGCCAGAGCCGGAACCGGAGAGGTGAGGGGAAGGGGAGGTTGGAGCGTCGGTTTCGGGGATGCGGTGTTTGGGTGACGTGGAAAATATGGGATGGTTGGGAGATAAGTTAGGCGGCGCCGGACCCTGATAGAAGATCAATTTTAGATATGCCTATTAAATGTACATATATAACTATTAAATGTCTAATGTATAGATATATCTATTTTATGTATAAAAGTCCATCTAATGTATGAGTAATGTACATCTGGTTTGGAGGAGGAGGGATGTAGCATAGTTGCAGAAGGCTGGGGCATGCTATTTTTGAGTCGCTGAGGATTTTGAGGGGAATTTTGTTGGGGGAAATTGTAACTGGGTGGCGGGATGGAGAATAGTTGCAGATGGGTTTAGGATTGTTAGATTTTTGTAGCTTTACAGTTATGGGTATATTTACCCAGTGAACCAGGTAGTCAGAATTGGCCAATATTTGCCTAAAGGAGTTTATTTGTTCAATTATTGGTTTCTTGCGCCATTTTTTACCAATTTCGAGGCAATCCCACATTTGGTCCACTGGATATTTTCCATTGGATTGTTGGGGAATACAGGATGTGTATGTTAGGATAGAAAGTATCCTGGATCAAAGAACATAGAACTTTCAAGATGTTATAGTAATGCAAGAGAAAATCCATGGTGAATGTAAGCAATTTCGTTGTTCAAAATATTTACCGTTTGATCTTGAAAGTATGTTTTTTTAATCCAGGATGTTGGAAGATAGTTGGGGATCATAATGCTTTTGGTCAGGGAATAAATGAATGAGTGATTTATGGTTAGAGAAATAGATTTAGGAATAGCTATTTTCATATGACTGCACATTTTCCTTTACATTTTGGAAACATGTGGTATTGAAAAATACCTGAGAATAGCTGTGGGAATATTTCCATATTATCATCTTTGGCCTGTGAATAAAATTTTCATTTCTTTCTAACAGGAAACAATTGATTTTTAACGCAGAATATTGGAATACTGGAAACGTATTGTATATACGGCTTTTTAGGATTGTTTCTGTACAATATGGCTATGTTTGTATATTGAAAAATTGTTTATGCCAGGGAACGTTAGATTTATCTATTCTAATGGACGCAAAAGTAATGAAAACAGCTTTGGATGAAAGTAAGACTGTTTCTGTATATGGCTACTTTAAAGAGGTGTCCATTGCTTTTTTCTCATGGAAACACAGGTTTTATATTTATAATTCAAGAAGTCTTTTATAAAAATGAAAATGTAGCACAGTTGCTAAAACTTTGATAGAACATGGAGTATATGAGATTTTTCACATAATTTTTTACTACATGAATTTACATTATATAAGCAAAAAGAAGACCTTGAATTTCCCATTCTTATATATTGTTGGCCATTTTCGCTTCAAACAGCTAAATATGTAAATAAATTCTTAGAAGAAAATCTGTTTAAAATGTAGATTACTAATTAAAGATTAACACTGTTTCATTTTAAATGAAACAGTTTCGTTTGATAATGATTAATGATTGAAGCAATAAAACCATGAGTTTTCAGAGCCTCAAACATTAGTATTTACCATATCCTTGTTTGTTCCTAATAGCAATAAACAATCTGTTTGTATACATAAAAATATTTAAAATTACCTTAGTGTCATTTGATTAGTATTAATTGATAAACAAAATAAAAATAATCATTTTACTATATTTTTGCAAATTACGAGTTAAAGGAATGTTGAAAAATAGCAGTAGATAATTGAGGAACTAGATGTATGTGTGACTATTTTTATATGTTTACTAACCAGCATAGTTGGAGAATAGAAGGAATGGCAGTAGTCATAATTTTGTTTAGGAAAATGAACTGTAAATTGCATAATTGGGATAAAATCTGATACTACATGAAGGCTCGAGTTAAATTTATTTCTGCTTGTATTTCCAATAGAGAACGTATCAATTTAGAATTCTATATTAAGAACATTGAATTCTACTTGTTTACATGTGAATGAATTTTTCTTCACAAAATGCAATGGAAAAAAATAAAATTTTTAGAATAGATATGTCTGTAAATAGTCTGATAGTATCTATTTAGATATCTTTATAAACATTGCTCAACAGCAACAATTTGAACTTATATCAAAATCAGAGGAAGATTTTGATATAAGTTTGGAAGGTCTTGGTAGAAAAAAACAGTAAAATTTGAGACATGATATTTTAATGAGCTGTTTACTATTGAACGAAAATAAATGCCAGTAAGATTGAGTAGGATATTGTGATCATCAATTATGGAATATTGTAATGGGGGATATAAAATACACTCAAATTCAATTGATTTGAAGGGACATATGCTTACAAATACAATTAATACCAATAGATTTTTATCTAAATCGTCTTAATTATATAGTTGTATATTTTCATTTATCTATTAGTGTCTACAGTGTAATACATTTTTGGAAGGCATTTTGCTTTGTTTTTTTATATGATTAATTGAAAATTAAGGTTGGAACTTGTATTAGTTACTTTTAGGATGAGTAAGTCCATTTACTTACTCTATTTTTGGAATTAACATTTCAGAAGTCAATGTGTCAATTCAAAGATCAATGTGTTTTTAGAGAATATGTAATTTTTTATCTGGAAATTTTACTTATTAGTTTTGTAACTCCCTCAGATGTGTAGTTTAGGAATATAAAAAATGGCATATTGATCGCATTAAATCCTTTTCATAATGCTAATTATAAGCACACAATATTTAATCTCATAAAAAGATAATATTTAACATCTCATTAGTCAACATAACCCTTATAAGATTATGTAACTCTCATCGAACCTCATTCATTATAGAGGTAATTTCAAAAGTGCTTCAATCAGTTACACTGCTGAGTTAATGACTAAGCCTTTAACAGAACTTGTAATAATTCAAAACCAAAGTTTTATGTTTGAATCCATATGAATTCATTTTAGAGGATTTATCTAACTTCCAGTTACATAATTATTCCTTAGTTAATTTAACATTGTCCTTGATAAAATGATTTACTTTTACATATGTTATATTGTCAATATAAACAAGGCTGAATACCTTTAAACTTTCTTACTAAACAAACACAGAGAGCCAATGTGTTTTCATTACAAAATGGTTCAATCATTAGATTACATTTGTGATTCGACCCATTAATTTTTCAGTGACAATACACCCTCACCTGAACCAGCTGACATCATAACAAATGATAAAGATAGGGATGAAGACAAAGACAATGAGAAAAACGAAGAAGAAACAGAAATCGAAAAAGAGAAAGAGAAAGAAAAAGAAAAAGAAAAGGAAAAAGAAAAAGATGCTAGTAGTCCTAAAGAGAAGGAAGACGACGGAAAGAAGGAGGGAAATATTCCTCGGATCGTTCTCACTTTCAGAACAATAGATGAGAACACAGACCACGGGAAGAAGACCAAAATTTCCAGCTGCTCTTCCAACTTGTCCCTCGTCCCAGACGAACTGGCGAATTGTGACCAGATAGGCGGTGTTTCTGTTAAAATTGAAAATTCCGACGATCATTTTGAGAAGTCTGATCCAGAGGAGGAGGGGAAAAAGGGAGTGGAAGATAACACCGAGTTGACGAAACAAGAGGAAAATGTCAGTTTAAAGGAGGAGGCGGAGCCAGATGCTAAAATGGAGGGGGAAGTTGATAAGAATGGTTTGGAGGACGTGGACGAAAAAAAGCCTGTGGTGGCAGTTCCAGTTATGAGGAAGTTGAGAGCTGGCAGGATTAGGCTCCGAAATAACAGGTATAAATTTTTCATTTCTATTGTCCTTCTTAGTTATTTTGTCCCAGCAATGTCTATTTCGTGTCGAAATTGTACTTTTTCTCTCTGCCACAGAAGTGTACTTTGAAATAAAAAAACGTGAAATTAAAACGTTTTATAAACATTTATCAAACGTTTTACAAATGTTCACCAGACGTTCAATATGCACTTAAATTCTGTTTATTGTCAAACAAATAAACGAACGTATTTTCTCACATTATACTAATCCCATTCATCTTACATTCTACAGTGTCTACAGTGAGTCATCCGAAGAACCACCTGGCCCGAAACGTTCTGCCCGTCGTTTGTGCAAAGAGTCATTCCGCAGTACGGTTCTGGAGAGTGCTATTGCTCGCAAAGAAAAATCGAACTACACGGAGGAGCATCTGAAATTTAAAAAGCAGAAGAAGTACAATCGCCCTGGACGACCTAAAAAGGTCCTTAACAGGGACCAGCCGAATTCTTCCTGCGATCTGAGCAACAGTATGACGGACAACTCGCTGCAGGATTCCAACAGCATCGCGGACGACAGTGTGAATGATACTTTGGAGGACAGTCAGAACTGTTCGACCGACTACGAAGGCATGCCAAAGTTATCCCCTATAATGAAAAGCCCCGAGTCGGCTCATTCTAAGTTAAATCATTCGTTAGG
Source organism: Ceratoteleas bidentatus (assembly GCA_022817645.1). Classification (NCBI taxonomy): domain Eukaryota; kingdom Metazoa; phylum Arthropoda; class Insecta; order Hymenoptera; family Scelionidae; genus Ceratoteleas; species Ceratoteleas bidentatus. Next base: position 11,617 of record JABFPB010002362.1, read on the forward strand.
TAGTCCGCTTTGCGACGATCATTACGGCACGGAAAATGAGAAGCCGTTTTTGAAACCGGCCACTGCCAGGACGCGCAGGGAAAGGGGAAGGGCGAAAATGAATGCCGGCGCTCGGAAAATCATCAAGTCGGACGGCTCTGAAGGTATGAGGCTTGGATAAGATGTTATAATTTGAAGATGATGACATTTTTTATTCCGAAGTTGAAGTATTTCAATTGAATTGAAGCATATTTACTGGTATTTTGACACATTACAATTGTATTTATGGCATTTTATACTCTTAGATAGTGTGCAAGATTAGGCATCTTAATTGCGTTGCTTAATATTTTATTTTGAGGTGGAACTAGCATGAGTCATGTTTAAAAGTTTGTTTGTTATTTTTGGTAATCTAAAAAGTTGATAATGAGTTGGAATTGGAAAGAATTGAAATAGGAATTGAAAAGTTTAAATTTGTTTAACTTTATCAGAATAGAATGGAATTGGAAGTAAAATTATCTATTCAGAATATTTCCATCAAGGAATGTATTGTTCAATTATCATTTCATTTCCATTTGTTTCTGTGAAATAATATATTTACAAGGTTCTTAGATTTCGTTGCTTATCTTAATCCAAGGGATTAAGAACACTATTATATATTGTATATATCAAAAACACTATTGTATGAAATCTTAATCCTATATTAATCCTTGGGATTAAGATAGGATTAAGATCCCTCATCCTTTGGTTAAGAATTACTTGCTTCAACTAAGATGATTAATCTTACACTACAGCGACCTTATATCAATACTAATCCAGAATATACTATCATTTTGAGTTTCTTATTTCGACATTATTGTTTTCCCTTTTTTGACAAAATTTATTATAATTCATATATAATCTTCATGTGGAGTTTCTTCATTAGTATGCGCATTGTAATTGTGATTTTAACGTAAGTTTGTACTAAAAATGATATATTTTGATGTAGTGTATTAAATATTTGACTGTAGTTTTATTCAATATTTGAATATTCGTTATAAAATACCGATTTTCTGTTTTTAGATGGGGTAACAGTCACAGAAATTAAAAGGTCTAACGATTCGTCAGATGGTACGTAGCTGATAAAAAAAACTGCTTGTGAAATCCAATAAACCTATTCAATTAACAAGTCTAAAAGTTGAATTTTCGTCAACAGAAGGTGCAACCCCAGTAAAAAGAACACGCAGAAGTTTGGTTCCAAGCCCAAGTCCAGCCGAAGGCCAAGCTTCTAAGCCAGAATCCACTGCTCTATTGAGTGACGTAAGAAATCACATCTTTTAATATTATTTATAGTCCTATCTGTAATTTTTTTTACATAAGGCCAGAATTTCTCTGTAACAAATTGTTGATTAAAGAGAATTTAAAAGAATAGGATTGTACAAATCTATTTTTGTTTATAAACTTCTATAAAATATGTCTCATAGAGATTTATATACAAAAACATTTGGAATTCCATATACCCTCTATGGATTTCCTCTTGCAAATTCTGTAAAGATAATTGCCTTTATAAATTTCTATGATAATTGAACCAGGGTCTCTACAGACTCGAAATGCAGATAGGCTAAAAATACTGTCACTACTGTACGCTCTTTTTACGAAATATACTATTTTCTTTTCCAGGCATACAAGCATACTTTACTCTGTCTCTGCCAAGTAAGATCCCAGTTATACGTAACTATAACCGGATCGGGGGCGCCACTCTACTGCACCGCGATAGATTCGATTGACGACCGTTTGGTCGGTTGCTGTAATGAAGTTGACAGTCACGATGTCGCGATGCGGAGGCCCAGCACCAGAGTGCCTTTCATCATCCTCTGCCGTATGCACAAAGAAAGACTGCTAAGGCACAATTGCTGTCCGGCTTGTGGCATCTTCTGCTCGCAAGGCAAATTTGTGCAATGCAGCAATGGTCACCAGTACCATCGCGGTTGCGAAATTTTCCCCAACAAAAAGGGCGCGTGTCCTCACTGCGGCAGCGAGGCGCAGGGCTACGACGTTTTGGTCAGCATGAACGGCAAACGCAGGCCAGTCTATATTCCCACGAGAAAGAAGTTCTCCAAGTTGCCTTCGGCGAAGATGTCACTTCCGGGCTTAGCGGATAACACGAAGTCGGCGGAAAAGAAGCGTGATGTTCTGATTCCCCCAGACTCGATTCAGGTGCCAGAACCTACGATAAATACTGACAGACCGGAAAGATACACTATTATGAGCATGTATACTGCGGTTAAAAATGGCGATTTGGAGAAATTGGTGAATGTTTTAGGTGAGCTATTTGATGGGATATTTTTATCAAATTATACCAAATTTGGACTAATTGACACTGATTTCTCTTAGTTAAGGAACCTTTTCAAAATTATGAGAAGTCCTAAACGATCATTATTTACTGAAATAAATATAATTATGTTAATTTTTCCAGCATGTGGCTATAACGCGAATCACACGTTCCGCGATTATGCACACCGGACAAGTTTGCACGTAGCCGCGGATAAAGGCCACTTACCGTGCGTACACGTGCTCGTTCAAGGGGGCGCGCAGATCGACGTCATGGACAGGAATCAGTTGACACCTCTGATGTTAGCCGCGAGCAAAGGTCGCACCGATGTGGTCCAATATTTGGTTCGAGTGGGTGCCGATGTTATGCTGAAAGGCGAAGATGGAATGACTGCTCTGCACATGGCAGCGAAGAGCGGCTATTTGGAAGTCTGCCGCATTATCTTGACTGAATGCAAGATTCCTCGAATGCTAGTTGGTAAGACCTCTGCAAAATATTCTTCCGACTAAGAATTATTTAGAAATATACGCACACTTCTACAGAAATATAGAAATAGGTCAAAAAAATTTTAAAGTAATATATTCAAAATGATCATCAGATTTCAAGAGGGAAATGGAACTGAAAATGGTAGCATTTTGAATTTCTGCTATAGATTCAATGGTTTATTATTAAATCATTATTCTTCATTTTTATTAAATAGTTTTACAATATTACTAACACATTTAACTGTAATTTTCAGATTCGGTAGATGATGGTGGTTGGACGAGTCTGATTTGGGCCTGCGAGTTTTGCCATGTGGATGTGGCGCGCTTTTTGTTGGACAAAAAATGCGACCCACTGATACGGGACGCAGAACAAAATATTGCATTACATTGGAGTGCTTTTAGCGGCAGTTCGGAAATTACGGAGATGCTATTGAACGAAGGATGCGACGTGAATGCTGTTAATGTACACGGGGATACACCACTGTAAGCTTATCAATACCAATTTTTGTTGCCATACATTGCGTAGTTAACAGAGTATGCGGAGAAAGCTTGAGTAATGCACTGAACACAAATGATGGACAAATAATCGAACAGTAACCATTCTTTTCTACAATTAATTTGGAATAATTAACCCCAACATCATATCGAACTGCATCTCAAAGTGATAAAATATGAAATCAACATTTTTTACATAAAATCGATTTTTGGCCGGTTTCAGTGCATGATCCCCTTGAAATGGTTTTTGATCTGTATTAATCTGGTCATTTTAGGCACATTGCTGCAAGACAAGATCAGTACGCCGTGAGTGTACTTCTTTTGGCTCGCGGCGCAAGAGTAGGAGAGGTAAACACTGCTGGTGAAACAGTTATCAACTGTTGTCCCACAGAGGGCGACACAATGAACGCTCTCCGACTGAATGCCAAAATCAATGAGCTATCCGATCACATGTGGGAAAAGACTACCAAAATTTTAACAAAGTAGGTCCATCTGCCATTTACTTTTGCATCTTCTACAACAATTTTTGCATTTATTTACTACTTAGAACGCTCTTTTACAATGAATCTCTGATTTCAGTGACATTTCGCGTGGCAAAGAAACGAATCCCATCCAGTGTGTAAATGGTTTCGACCAGGAGGATAAGCCCACAGATTACGTTTATGTCACGGAGAATTGTTTCACGAGTAACATACAGGTTGACAGGACAATAACGTCGCTGCAGTCGTGCAGATGCGAGAACAACTGCAGCACTGAAAAGTGTCTTTGTGGTACCATTAGCATAAGATGTTGGTACGACGAAGAAGGAAAACTTGTACCAGAATTCAATTTTGCTGGTAAATACTTTTCCCTTACGTTAATAAGAAAATGGTATATACACAATTTTCTTTGCTCCTTAATTCTTCAGTTATAGCTAACTCAAAAATGCTTTTGATATTTTTATTTAAAAAAATTAAAAGTGCTTGTACTGAACATTTGTATAGAACATTTTCTTATTCTTTGAAGTTGATTTCGCTCAAAAAGTTTCTTCAGGTTCTTTTAGGACACTCTACATAAAAACTTTAAAATCCCTTTCCAGATCCACCCATGCTCTTCGAGTGCAACCCGGCCTGCGATTGTAATCGTATAACGTGCAATAATCGTGTAGTGCAACACGGTATAACCCAAAGGTTCCAATTATTCCGAACCAAGGGCAAAGGCTGGGGCTTGAGGACTCTTCGCCACATCCCCAAAGGCACCTATGTGTGCGAGTACGTCGGTGAAATCATTTCTGACTCTGAAGCCGATCACCGAGAAGACGACTCTTATCTGTTTGATCTCGACAATAGGGTACGTTCCCGTTTTACCGACGTAATATAATTATCGGGATACTTCCGAGGAGGGGTTTCATTTTGTAAATGATTCGCATTGCAGGATGGTGAAACTTATTGCATCGACGCGAGACGGTTCGGAAATATCGCTCGATTCATCAATCATTCCTGCGCGCCAAATTTATTGCCTGTACGAGTGTTCGTCGAACATCAGGATCTTCATTTTCCGAGGATAGCATTTTTTGCTAATCAAGACATCGAAGCTGATGAGGAGTTGAGGTTCGAAGACATTTCATTTATTTAATTGCGAGTAATTAAAGTAAATTTTAAAATTCATTTTACACTGATTATCAGAAGTGTTAATGTCTAATTTCACGTTTCAGTTTCGACTATGGCGAGAAGTTTTGGATAATAAAGTGCAAGTCGTTCACGTGCTGCTGTGGTGCCGAGCATTGCAAATATTCCGAGAAAACGATACAAGTGACGCTTGACAATTATCGTCGGAAAATCCAGCAGGAGGAAATCCAGGCTGCTCAATTGTCTTCTCTGTAAACCGTCTGACGAACGAATAAATTCGGGCACAGTCAGCGGCGAAAAACCGTCGATTAATTAAGTACAAATTGATTTAACCTGTGCCACAAAGACTCGATTGTTCTTTTGTTACGTTTGGTTTTTTCGGAATGTATGACGTGACCGATCGAATTCAAGGATTTACATACAAGCATGCAATTTGAGAACGATTGTATCCTCCTGCACGGGCTTTACAGCAATTCCTTTGTACTTTGCATTTCAGTGGCGAAAAGTCGAGGTTTGGTGAAAGCCGGATATTAACTCATTAATGCGCATCTTTCCACTTTTGTAATACCGTCAACTTGTGTTCATAATAGTCGATGCAGTCGTTGCAATTGCAATTGCGACATGTAAATGGAACATTCGAATCGAATTCTGGCTGAACGGTCTTCTCGTTATTCGATCTGAAATATAAATTTTAGAAATTCTCGTTGCGAATGTTTTAGATGTCGAGTGACAGATGGTGGCCGGATTTAATTTATTATGAAATTGCGACGACTTTTTATTTTTATCCCCAAAGCTATTTAACCGTTTAAGTTGTAAATGGACGATTGCCTCGAATTTCATAACACGTTAAGTCCGAACACTGGCGATAATTTATAATTGCGTGTGTGCTCCGTCTCATTGGTTCCAATCATTGTCTGTTCATTCGAGTGATCTCTCCCGCTGAATGAGACACGACTGAAATCAGCTGTTGCGTGTTCGTCTGTAAGTGCATTACTTTTTGTAATGGCGCCGTGTGCGACTTTTTAAAACAATACCATAGTTTCTGACCGCGTTATCCAGGAATTTACATGGGTGTATGTGATGTACAAATTCATGCAGCGATATATCCGTAGGATTGTACAAAATTTAATTAAACTCGGTTAATCTCGGTCGAATAAATTTGTTGTGAGTTTGGGTTCGGGTTGGTAGTGCTGTGTATATGATTTTTATTATTTTTGTAACTATAAGTCGTAGGGAGAAAAAATGGATATACATAGATAACCTATTGCGTCCAGATGGACGGTCGTTGTAAAAGTCTTCTATTTGCCGAGGACACAGTTTGATGTAAGCAAACAGAACAAATCTCGATTAAGTTAATTATAAACTGTAAGTTAAGGGAGGCTTGGATGGAATTCCAAGTGCTTGATGAAATTACGGAAGTAGGTTTCAAATTGGTATTATACGTAATGAAACTAGCCAATGAGAGATTTTGCTTTGAGTAGGAGCCACTTTTCGAGAAAAGTATACAGATTTATAGACGGAATTAGTTTTTTTTTTTGAACGAGAAGAATTTTTGAAAATTAAGAGTAAAATTTCAGTTGAAAATATAAAAATTCTGATTATTCATCGTTATACGCAATAATGACAATTTAATAGGAGAATTTAATGTTTAACTTAAATAATCAATTTAATATGCAAAACTGAGACTTTTTCGAAAAATTCAGTAGGTGATCGTTTTTTAATCGAAATTTGTAATATTTTCAACTGAATTTGTAGACACGATTAGGAAAAGAAAATTTCTAAAATTGTATGGGTCACAAATTGATATTCTCTCAGTGTCTATAAATTTGTTTTGCTATGTACAATATCAAGTTTACAGCTATTTATTTAAATTTCATCATACACTTGAAATACCATCGGAACCTCACCTTAAATCAAATAAAAGAGAATGTTTGACAAAAGCGTGTGATGAAGTTGTGATTGTGTGAAAGTTATCTATGAAAGGGTAAAACTCGCAATGGTTTCGTTCTGTCTGTTTCACAATGGAAAGTCCGTTCGCAAAAATAAAATTGCTACTCAAATTGCCTCGCATTAAAAGTTGCAATACTGAATAGCGTTCGCTGCTAACAGTTCGTAAATCGAACACTTGCTGCAATATTTCATTTTTGAATAGGATAAGTGCACCAGGGAATGTCCAACTTTAAAGAACATTAATTATAAATACCACGTTTCAAACAATCAGTCAAAAATCAGTTTCATGGAATCCCGAAAATAAATAATAAGCAATATATAATAAAAGTTAGTATAATAAAAGTTGTTCAAAAATAAAATAAAAATATTCATAAAATAAAATAAAAGTGTGTATTATATAATTATTGCTTTATTTAATTCTTATTTATTTAATACATTTAGTAATTAAAAAAATGCAAAAGTTTGAAAGTTAATTTTAAATATCCATTACTGGTTTTTTAATGGATATTCATTAGTGCATTTATCCTAAAACTTTTCTTTAAATCGAAATATTTACTGAAAATAAGTTGTGTATATTGTAGAATAGAGAACTCATTTTGTACAAATTTAATTCTTTTGTATAATAAATGTTGTAGGGTCTTTCACATTGTTTGTTATTGGTATTATACAGATTTAGCACTTTGACGAATTGATTTAATTCGATGATTGAACAATACATTATACATTGGTTGCAATATTTGCAGTTTTGTGTTTATTTAAATCAGTTTGATGGCGTCAGATAGATGCATTTCCAGGTTGAATTTGCGCATATCGATTTTCATTTTTGTCTAGCTGTTTTTCGACTAAAACAGTGATTCGCGATTCATCATCATCCATCACGAAGATAAAAAAACGTTGACCCTGTTGCCGATAAAAATATTCTTATATACTGCAATAGATGAATTATGCATGAACTATGCATACTAGTATGATGGTGTAGAGATATTTCTATCCGTGAGTTCTTGCAAAGAGCAAGGTCAATTAAAATTAAAAGGCTTGCTATAGCCTTTAACAGTCATCGACATTTCATTGATTTTCAATTTACGACTGCCATTAATTTACGTCAAGCAATTAACTCAACGATAAAATAAATAAAATTTAACCACTTTTAGTAACGATCAACAAGTCGTTAAACCGAAGTGAAATAAGTGTCGTTAGGAAAGCAAAATAATGCATTTCTGAATGTATAACCAGTCGAACGTTTTAAAATAGATAATCATTTTTAGCAAACTTTGACGAGAGATACAGATTACTTTTTCGAGAGGCAGACTTACGAATTCGCAACGAATTTGCAAGTGTGTCTATACATAATCTCGGTTATATCTATTTTCTGTCGAATCGATATTCAGTAGGAATAAAGATGTCAGTGAATATTCATTAATATTATTCCAATCCAAATGGCGTTTCCAAATAGTGATTTGAAACCCTAAAACGAACGAATTGAAACCCTAATATGAACAACTGTAATGCAAATTTATCATAGAGAGGAAGACACTAAAATTATATTTTCATGTTCAAGACGAAGATACCAAATATAAGTTGTTCGTTTTTGAGTTAATAATGAATATTATTTTATTTAGAAAATTACATCTTTTTTTAATTAATGATATTTTTTTTAATTATTTTAATTTAATAAAAACATATTAAATATGGGTTACTTATTAATATACAACATTTGTTAATATTATATTTGTATTGAAAAACTGTACGGTATTTTTATACGAAAGGTATATATTTCAGGCCGGGTACTTCACCATTTTTACATACAAATTACGCTTAAACGAAATCAGCGTTAAAATTTGGGTGAAAGAAAACATCCACAATCAAGACTTGATCTCGAGCCTCCGAGTTACAAATCCAGTATCTTAAGGGGAGGTATCAGTGAAATTTCAAGTGTATGATGGAATTAATATTTTTGGGTGATAACTAGGTGATATACAT
>JABFPB010002363.1:0-20419 GCA_022817645.1 Ceratoteleas bidentatus
TAGATTTCATGTTAAATAGGGTATCAATTTTGTATATGAGATTTCATATTAAATTTAATATTAGATTTCATATTAAAACTAATATTAAATCTAACATATATTTTTTTCAGTAGGGGAGTATTTAAATAAATGATTTAAAATAATTTAGAAAAATGTAAATCGATTTAAAAGGGCTGTCAATCATTTGCGGCGGTCATTATTTGCGCCACTCATCACTTGCCCAAATTCTATCATCTTTTCGGTTTTGACAAAATTCTGAAAGAGGACGCTTTGCTAAAAAGCCTACTTTAAGCTCTACGTTTTGAGCTACAAGCAACATGTTAAGCCCATTTTGAACCCATTCTAAACCCAGTCGGCGACAAACATGTTTTTCGGCTTTTGACGAAATTTTCCCCACGAAAAGGGTCCCCATGTAAAAAAATCGAAAAAATAATTTTTCTCTGACCATATCGCAATTCTGTGTTTATGGGAGAATGTAATCCAACATCTGCAAATAATGGGTTTAGACAATTAATGATTCCGTGTTTTTTTCCCACCTCGAAAACGCGGAATCATTAATCTTCTGCAATTAATTGTAGATTACAATTGTGTTGCGTGGTAAACGTAAAAAAAGATATTCGCGCTATGATCGTTAAATGGAGATTCACGTAGGAATTTAGTCGTAATTGAAAAAATCTGTAATGTCGGTAATCAAGCTTGAAATTCGGCCTTAACTACGATCCATTCATATGTAACCAATGCTAGGTCCATGAGTAAATAATGGCCAATATGGCCATATTGACGCGAACGATGACCACCCATTTGGAAGAATAAATTAGATGTCATTGTCAATGTTTATTCCCTTGGACAATAATTTAGTTTGATCATACATTGAACAAAGGTACGATTATATATCTCTATTCTGTATCATTTATAATTGTAATTGTACATACTGTCATTTCACGCATTGGCGCGTCGTACAAAAAAGCCACTTCCAAACTGCCGACTTCGTCAATTGGAAGTACCATCGATGATATAGTGTCGTTGACGGTCGCTGAGCGGAATTCCTCAATTTCGGGTTCTTGATCCCGGTTGTCGAGGATCACGCTCGAAGAGCCCACTTCGACTACACACTAAAAACAAAAAAAAAGTTTGCAAATTTGTTTGCCGTACAAATAAACTCAACGATATTCTTCAAGTTTTAATCCAGCGGAAATGCCAATTGAATTATCATAACAATAAATCAAGTCCTTGAATATTAAAACGCAATTAAATTTAGAATATGAAATTATTTGAGTAGTGAAATAGACGACATTTATCGCTGCTAATGTAACGTAATAATATATTTTGTACAATAGTATGTATTAGGGAAAATATATGTATTAGTAACAAACTATTGATAGCATATTTTTTCTAGATTTGACGAAATGTAAACAATTGTTAAAATATGCAATAGAAATTTGAAAAGTTTGTTAACCCTTAACAAGTTGTTGCATCAAATGTCTTTCTTTTAATATCTTTTTTAACAAGTATTTCGACAAGTATGTTTGTATTTTTAGCATAAGAAAAGATCCATTATCAATTTAACAGTGCTTCTGGGATAATAAGTTATCTAATGAATTATTCGGTTGTATGTCTCCCATTTTTCGAACAAATGTAATTAAAACATAATTAGTGTATACAGCACTGAATTAACTCCGAGTATACTCCCGCTTTGGATAAATAATGTAACTAATAGTGAGGGATTAAAGTATTAAGAAGTTAACTTCGATTTTCATAACAAAAGTCACATTTTAAGCAACAATTAACGCGTATTAAACGTATATCGATGTTACTTAGTAATATAACTTTTCTAACTTAATATTTCACTACTTTAAACGCCTTTGCATATTCCAATGCTTAATTGGGTTTACATATATTAATGATTTTCATTACTGCTTTTAAGTTTCTAAATAGTATATAAATATAATAAAAATGACAGTATATTCACCTGCTGTTGGTCCACAGACGGACGTTCATCTGCGCAATTTGCGGAAGAAATGGCTGGGTCGGCTGAAACGAAAACAGAGAAACTTATAGTCTCATGTATGTATAAAATAATGTAAATTCATCCAATTAACCAAAATACCTTGCAAAAGTTTCTATATTGTTCAATATAACGGTTGCATAATCAAAAACAAATATCCATATTGTACATTGGCTTATCCAAAACAAGAGAAATGATATTTTCGTGAAATTAGTTACGTAAATATTAATTTATATAATTGCATAAGTAAAATCCTTTCCCTATCAATTTTGAATACACGAACAGAGATTCATAAAATAGAGAACTACTTTAAGATAGAAAATCCGATAATTCAAAAACGGGTTGAAATTGATCTATGTTGTATAACTTATAGAATTACACTGTAAAAAAGGTCTTCAGATTTTACACAATTTGAGTTTGCACTATGCACTCTATGAGTAAAATGTACTCAATTTTGAGTAAATTTTACTGATATAGTGCATAGTGCAAAATCAAATTGTGTAAAATTTACTCAATTTTGAGTAAATTTTACTCATAGAGTGCATAGTGCAAACTCAAATTGTGTAATATCTGTAGACCTTTTTTTACAGTGTAATTTTAAAAAAATCCGCATAAGAGAAAAATGTAGATATGTTTTCACCTTTTTTTCATCTCCACATTAATAAATACAATACATGTATCAGTTAATTACATTTGTTTAAATTTTTTATTTTACCTACTTAAAATATCCTTTGATACATGATTTGGGATAAACTTCAAAATTTTAAATGAAGACCTCTGTTCCCCTTTGTCAGTACAGAGTTTCACAAATTTCCGTACATAAGGTAATTATTACGCAACTATTTAATTATTTATCTATCATAATAACATTTCTTTACTAACCGACAACGGTTGGTCCATCTTCCGCTTGAATAGTCAGGGTGTCGGTCGGATGTGATGAATACTTCAAACGCCGGAGCGCGTCTTCCTCCGAGTCGGAGCTTGTTTCCGGGTCGGATAACGTAAAGTTTTTACCTTCATTTCAGAAACAGAATCAACAATCATTAACATCAATACTATTAACATCGTACGATATTTTATTAATACGATTCTACGACACTTATTTACAAAAGGAAAATCCCAGCCAACGAAAACGAATAGAAACCAATATGAATTCTTTAATTTTTATTGAGTGTCATTCAACTTCAGATCTATTGGTTGCAATCAATTAACCCACATTTCATTATTTCTGATCAATACAAAACTAAATGTATTGGCTGAAACCTCAAAAACTTAACAAGAACTTTTAATTTCTGAAGATTGGTTCAAACTTATATTTTAAGAGAAACTCAACTTTTAAGAGAAATTTCAATTTTCGCCTGAAACAGTTTAAAAGGCATTTGAATAAGTGTTTTAGTAACATTTGCTGATTTCTTTTACATTTCAGCTGACAAAAATATAAACGAAAAGTTATTTGCAGATTGAAAAACAACATAATTCAATTATCTTCACCAAAACAATAAAATCAATCTATCATCAAATTGTATTGGTTCCAAACCGATTAAACACGCAATTGAAATCGATATAATAATCATATGACCAACGTATTTGTTTGTATTGGTTAACGTTCGCTGGGCTGATCACGTTCGCTCGAGGTCAGATTCAGACGCAAATTCAGCGAAAAATGTGCAAACTTTTTCAGTCAACAATTGTTGAACTGAAAAACGTATTGTATTAAATTTATCTTATCCTATATATCTTTATCTACCTTAAAACTGTTTGCAAAATCGCTAATTTGTTCTTTAACTGCTCTCGAACCATTTAGAACAATTTATTATAAACAAAGGGTCAAAAAAAGATTTCATGGTAAGGTCCTTTCTACTTCGAAACATTTCTAAGCGGAATCCATCGATTGGAATACACTCATTGTACGACAAATAATAAAATTAATTACACATATATAATCCTCTATCGACCAGTTTAATCACATGCATTTTATAAGGTCACCGCTAGTCTCTACTGTATCGACCAAGTATTTTGTTTATTTCGTCGCAAGCGGCTTTCCAATTATTAGACGTCAAACTTTCCATAATCGTACCGCGAAAATCAATCAACCCGAAACAAAAAGCGTGAACGAATGAATTCGAAATTTAATCGACGCGTCAGCTCGCAGTACGCGCGGGCTGAAACAAAACGTCGACTATTATTTGACAAACGCATTGACGTGTACGTTTCCTTGCAAAGAAACAACGGCAATGTGTATGCAGACTGAATAAAATTAACTCGTCCTACTAAATACGTTTACAATATTCTACGTCAGCCTAGAAAAATAAATAGAACGTGGTAATAATATTAGATTAATATTATCTAAAATTAGCATTTTATGATATTACTGATATATAGAACAATATGATAATATGAATTGTTTTATATCATGCTCAGAACTCAATGAACAAGTCAAAAAATACTTTTCTAAACGCAATTTAGTATGTTTAATCATTCGAATGTAGATACTTTTCGTTGTTTACCATCATTCATCTGGAAACCTTTAAAAACCTGTTTTACTACTTTGATTTAATTACTTCGGATTAACTTTTTAATCTGATAATCAAAATATTTGGTCGAACTTGAAACATTCTGCTCATTTACACTTGAAAAGCATTCAACTTCAAGCTGGTTTTACACTAAAAAGTTTGGGGTAAATGCAGCCTTTACATGATTTGGTGTATAAGATGGAGTAAAATTGACAATGCGGCGTGAACATTTCTGGTGTAAATTTTACATTGAGAAAAAATTACTGTTTAAACAGTGATGCTGGGATATTAACGACAGTGAACACATTATATTACAAAAAACAGGAAATGTTTCAGTTTTTTGCAATATAATGTTTTCATTGTAGTTAATATCCCAGCATCATTGTTTAAACAGTCATTTTTACCGATATTTTTCTCTCCATGTAAGAATGTGATATATTCAGTGCCAGTTTTAAAAATAGGCCAATTCGGCACTAGACCAGGGTCCCGTAGTTAATGGAGGCATCCAAAACACTAATTATAATTAATTACTGTTCGATTATAATTAATTAGTAGTTCGACACTAATTATAATTAGTTAATCGAATTAAATATGCTTCTCTACGAATCCTTTGATTTTTACATATCAAATTTTGGGAGAATATGACTAACAAATCATAATTTATATTCATTTTCGAAAGTATCGCAATTCTGAAAAAGGAAAAAATACAAAGATAAAATGATAGTTTTTACGAGATTTTTCTAGATATTACGATATCACTTACAATTATCTTATTCCTAATGATTACCAATTGTAGTTGCGTACAATCAATTTCGAAACTCAATTTAATCAAAAGTAAATTAGGGAATAGTGTGATTCAGGAGAGATTGAAATATCTATGATGATAAGTATCGAAACCGATATTTTTCAGGAAATCGATTAAAAAAATGACACCAACGATTCGTCAGAAAGCTAAAAAAAACACTTCGAAGTCTATCTTCATTTAAAAATGTTCTGTCCGGGCTCCCCATGAACAAAAAGCCCAGGGCCTTGAAAAACCTAAACGCGGCACTGGATAAGTCTTTCATGTAAAGAAATCTAAACTGTTAACATATATTGACCATTGTTATTTATATTTGCTTTGTTCTAATGCACTGTCGTTAAAAAAATTAATTTTGAGGTAAGTAATAAATAAAATCCCTAATAAAAGTATAATATATGCCCAATGTTTGCAACAGATTGGCAATATATTTTTAATGTTTGTAAATGATTAGGATATGCTTCTCTAATAAACCAATATAATCCCAATATATTCCCAATAAATTCCTAATATATCCCTAATAAATTCCTAATTTACATATTTTTTACAAGGGATAATTATCTTTTACTAGAGATAGTTATAGGTCTGTAATACATTTTAAAACAATTAACCAAAAAGGTCTTGTTTTTATATGTTCGTGACTGTATATCGTTTCTGATTGATCTGTAGAAATGCGTAGTTTCTCTACGCATTACTACGACCAAAGTACAAAGTTACATGAGTACCGTAACTTTGCATAGTTACGCAGCAATTTTTTACCGAAACACAGACAAATTATTTTAAGCAAGGTTTGCTAAATTACGAGTTACTCTTTATATTGATACATTTCACAATTTTACATAAATTTTACATAAAATGTACTCCGAAATGTTTACATTTTCATTCTACACTTTACACTTCAATGAAGTGTAAAGTGTAAACACCGAACGATGTTGATTTCGCAATTTCGAGAGTGGAATGTTGGCCTGTAAAACCCATCTAAAACTGAAATCTAAAACTGAGATCTAATACAAAGATGATCATACTCATGCAAGTCCTCGCTGTATCCAGCAGGACGTCGGTACCTATGTTTTTGGAGAGTTGGGACGTGGAATTGTTGCTGGACTCGCAAAGTGGCACGCAGACACCGCCAAACAGTGTACCCGATGAGGGCGGTATGAAGCACCACTTACGCGACAAGTACAACACCACAACCAGCAGAAGTGCAACAAAACCAGCGCAGGCACCGAGAAACGCTGTCGTTTCCACTGGTACTGACAATGCCACATACATTAATCAATTTCAGTTCGCGAAAATAGAATCGTCGACTTGAATTTCAAGTAACTTTTTTGTCAGAATCGTTACTTAAAATCTGCAAGTGTATAGGATTTTGACGATTCGACGAAGTTTGCTATTGTTCAAAAATGGGTTACTAAGGAAAATGGGTTTGAAAGTTTCTATCGCATTTTAACGGGTCCCCGAGGTTCCAAGTAAAAAAGCGACACCCTTTTATCTTGAATTTCGTTTAACGCCTACACCTCGTTAATTTCATTCAACCCCAACATCATTCCCGCTTTCAGACTGCGTGCTTTAAACGGGAACGAATATGGAAACATCAGAGCAAAATTAACGAAGTTGAACACTTTTATACCGAGCGGACATCCTTTCTCATTTTCTCTTCTTCAATTTCATCCGCCTCATCCGCTCGTCTCGTTTTTTTCGGTCGGTCAATTTGCAGCCTTACAGGACTCTAATGGCCAATTTTGTAAATTGAAATACAACTCAATTTGGCGAATTAACAATAGTTTGTTTTTATCATAGACGTGTCCGCCACAATGTTAAAGTGTTCCATAATACTTGCTATAAGACTGAAACGCGACATTGTACTAATTCGAATTTCTTTGCCGCAATAAAATAAAATTTCAAATATGTAGACTAATAAAACTGTAAATTTAAGACAAATAATTTTTATTTCCACTTTAATTAGTAAAAGTTTGAATGAAAGCCTTGTCAAGTTCCTATTTTTTTATCAATACACTAATCCACTTTCCTTCACCACAATAACTTCCTCAAATCGCCACATAAATATCTCATTAGCCCCTCAGCTCCTAATTATGTCAGCTCCTAACTACCCAAACTTACTAGTAACCCCCATCGAAACCATCGAAAGTTCCACATCAACCACCACCAACCCGTTCCATTGCGTCGACCCACCATTCATCCACTTTCATGAATGAATCGTCCCAACCCGCTTGACCGATAAACCACGCAAAACCACGCGCCGATCGCAGAATTGCCCGGAACAGGTCCACTCGGAAGCAGCCACCTCCGAGCGTTCGCCCCTCGTCAGCCCGTTATTGACGAATCTCCGCGACCATCAATTATGCGTGCGGCCTTTCAAGGACGTTCTCCGTGCTCGCCGCAACAGCCCCAAAACCGCCGGTCCCACCCTCCTCCCATGCCAAAACCCAAAACATCCTCCAGACCAAACCCCATATCGCCTCCAACCCGAAGAACCCCCTATGGAACCTTCCGGAATCAGGCCTCCCACTACCTCCCAAAACCGGGTCGTCCTCCGAACCTCCCACCCAAATCACCATCCAGCTCCAGAAGTTCCAAAATCCCTCGCGTAACTCTTCCCCAAGACCCCCTGGTCCCGGAAGAACAGGTTCTCTTCCCAACCCCCATCTTCGACTGACCCAGGAATGGTCCCAAAACCACCGGGACCATCTCCCCGAAACCGGAAGTGACCTCTTCCTCCACCTGCCTCCCAGAAACCCCCATTTCCGGTAGTCCCCCGTACAACTCGTTTCACCAGTGGTGAGCGTAGTGGACTTACCCGTGAGAAAATGGTCTGATCCAGCCAGAATCATGCTCGGGTGTTTCTCGGCGTCTACGTGGGTCTCCCGGTGTGTCGCGAGGTGCCCCGCAGGAGCGCCGATGAGCGCATTATCCGGGTCGCCAGGGTCCCGTGGGCTGCTCCGTCTGTTTGATTACAAACGTGGTTACAACGCCGAATAATGTACGTGGGCGCCGTGGGCGGGGGTACACAGCACTCTGTTGCTTGCTGGTACTTGCGCCTGCAACACCTCAACCGGACGGGCGCGGCTGCGCAGAAGCGCGGTCACGTACGACGACGCGCGCCGCAAACGCAGGTGTCCACGGAGGTGACGGCCTTGTGCCAGGGTGGCTCCGGAAGTCAAGGATTTCCCGGAGAAACCTTGGGGAAGAGGGTTCTGGGAAATTTGGAACAGAGTTTAAGGGGAAGACGGAAGGTTAGGTGGATTCCGTTTGATGGAAGTGGCTATCGATTGGTGGAGAAATTGGATTAGGTCGATTGGGTTGAGAATGTAGATGGGTTGATGGGGATTTGGGTGAGGAACAATGGGTTTGGGGATTGCTTTTGAAGGATCGAGTTTTGGGATTTATTAGTCAAAAAATCGATGGAAACGTCTTTGAAATAAGATAATTTTGTTGGAAGTAAGAATATTCCTTTTGAAATAAGAATATTCCTTTTGAAATAAGAATATTTTTGTAGATCGTACTCTAAAATATTTTAGGCAGTTAGGAGGTATGGGAAATATACTCTCCAAATACTGAACAAGACTAACCAGAGAGATAGAAAACAAGCATACTCTGAATATCCGTTACTTTATTTCTTCAATTACACTTTACTTACACACTAAAATTCAAAAACTATGGATTGTGACTCTACAAACTGCACGTGTATAGCTGTTACCGGAAGTCAGGAAACATCGCTTCGATAGAAACTTAGCTCAGTTCGCGCAACATTGACCTATCAAAGTTCCTCGTGAATGAGAACAAGAGTGTACAAACTGTTTCATTCATCAAACGTTTACCAAACGTTTCGAACGGATAAACGTTTCCCAAACGTTATTTCTTTGCAGAAACTTGTTCTCTTGTTAAAAAATCAATGACTCGGATTCGAAAACAAAATGAACCAAACAACAACGGTCCCCTTGCCGCAAGCGGAATAAGTTCTGCGGAAAGTTATTTCGCGGTCGATGAAACGGCGCACACGCACCCTCGTACACGCGTGGTTAATCAAAAAATATTGATATGTTCTCGCCTGAGTGCAATCAGTACCTGATTGGCCAATGTGTATTCACGCGTTACATTCTTCTTCGAGAAGCTGATTTGTGCAATTTACCCAATGTTGTCCAAATTTAAATAGAAATGTTGTAATTGTAAAATGGACAAAAACATTTTGTTAAAAATGGATAAATTATATCACATTGGAGAAAATATGCTTGTGTCCATTTTACAACTTTTTTAACTTGTGTTGCTGAGTAGACAACTAGCCAGAATTAGGCAATGGTTCCAGAGGATCCGCAGAAACACGCGTCTCCCGCTCGAATACCATTTTTTACCCCTATGCGACTCGATGGAAGATAGCCTTCGATTAATTTACAGTGATTAAATTAAAAAAGGCCGATGGAAAGTTTACATGCACAGATGACAAAGTGTCGCTAGACTGCATTGCCGCAATTTGAGTTGAGCGAAAATAACACAATTCGATGCTGACTCATCGCGGATGTACATGCACCGATTTTGCTGTGTAAAATCAGTGCGCTTGTGCGCATGTGTGCGTTCATGCACGTGTGAACATTGAGTACATAAGTAAATTTTCGTTGAAATCAATTATGCGTGCTATTGGATTTCAGGGTGCCTCCGTTCCTCCGACGAGCCGCAATAAGACGGTTTGATGATGTGGCGTGTTTGTTACTTGGTCATTGATTCTCCATGGTAACTGGGGTACTTTGGTTGCGAAAGATTATTTGGAATTGATGTTCACTTGCGGATGAATTGCCGCGGATGTCTATATTGATTGCGTTTGCTAATGATGGCTTGTCACCTGCAATCCAGCATTTATTTACCGGCAATTAAGTGAAATAAAAAATGAAACACCGATTGGGGTGAAAATATGGTTGAAGTTTGTTTTCGGATATTAAGTCCAGTTGATTGATTAAATTATTGGATTTGATAGAATTTAATCTTGAAATAAAGTTTAAATTTATTGAAGACCGAATTGTAAAGTATTTTGTATTCTCTGAAAAGAGATTTAATGCGCAAAGAATGTGCTTGATTAAAGTTGAACACATTTTTTCAATGTTAAAAAATTTTAAGGATAATAACAAAAATTATTTTTTAATAACCATATTAGTAATCTTCTAGATTGTCGCTCTTTCAACTGCTATAATGCTTATTAATAAGATTTGTTCTAGGTCGATGCTTTACGGTTATTGAAAAGTATCAGGTAATAGAGTAATTAGATTTGATTGTGTCTGTCAGTGTGACCTTTCACTTTGTATTAACGTTAAAATTTAATGCAGGTTAATTATTGAGCTCAGGGCCAAGTGTGGGGGTGAGTTTGCCTTAATGGATGAAAGGTGGTGTGATGGGATCCGATGTCTACATTTTTGCTAATCGATGTCTTTCAAGTTGATAACATCAATGATCGTTGAAGCAGGAGATACTAAATACTCTAAGCACATTGACAATAAACAAAATTGTACAACTATGAAAATTATATTACCGTTAAAAAATATATGTATAAGGAATTAACTGATACAATATTGTAAAACTGATTTATAAGGCAAAATCAATTAGATGTATTTTATTAGTGGACAGGATATTTTATAGCATTCTAATTAATTTAATTTAATTAGAGGAAGTGGTTATTCACACCGCAAATTAAATAGAGTAAAAGAGAGTAAATGAGAGTAAATAAGCGTAAACGAGAGAAAACGAAATTATTTTAAACATTTTTAATTTATCAAAGGGTGTTAGTTAGTTTAGTTAGATTTTATTAATTATTCCAATTGGAATACTCAAGTTAGTTTAGATAGTTTTTTTCGTCACTTGGTCACAAAAGTACGCACTTTGCTCCCTAATTTTAGAGTGCAAAGTCGAGTTTTATTCCCTACTTTTCCTCCCAAGGGAGCAAAGTACCTACTTTGCTCCCTTCGTTTCCTCCCTACTGAAAAAAGAAATTTCAAAATTTTTTAATTTTTCAAAAATTTTCAAAAAACTCAAAATTTTTCAAAAATCTCAGAACTTTTCAGAAATTTCATAATTTTGGAAAATAAAAAAAATTGAACATTTTGGAAAATTATAAAAGTTTTGGAAATTTAAAAAAATGTCGGATTATTAATAGTTCTTTAAGACTGATTATTATTATTACAACTTAATATTAGTAAAAATTCCTTAAACATAATTCTGTTAAATTAATCATTTTTAACTTCTAATCAAATAATGTTTTTAATTTTAAAAACATTTTTTTTCCTGCAAGAAAAAAAAGAAGAATGTTTTTAATTTTAAAAACATTATTTATTTAAATTCTTTTCAATTATTCTTAACATTTTTCAAAAAAAACGAGGACCTAGAAAAAGTGTTTTTAATTAAACAAAATATCTCGGGGGGCTCTGCCCCCCTAACCCTCCGCCGGGGCTTCGCCCCTGGACCCTGCCAGGGCTTCGCCCCTAGATCCCACCGGGGCTTTGCCCCTGGACCCCACCCCAGAGGTACATTTTTCGAATCTTTGATATTCGAGTTTTATTCCAATTTTTATTATTATCATTGTTTCCAAATAAGAAATGGATGAAATTGCTGTAGCAGAATTTTTTTAAATCCTAAATTTTGCACTATCATATTCATAATTAAATCAATAAACATTTCAATTAAAGTTTAAATGAAAATGACTCTCATTTAAATACGTTACCCAAAATAATTTACCTTGATAACTTTATAAACCAGAGAAAAAATTCTGTATTTAAAGAAGAATTTTTTTAATGTATATACTTTGTTACATAATGTAAAAGTTTATTTTGCAATTAAAGATTTTCTTAACCTCAAACTTAAAAAAAACTTCTAGTCAAATTGTCTCAAGGGTTTTACAGAAAATAGATTTCTGATTCAAACAGATTCTCTCTCTCTTTGTTATTTTGACAGATATATTAAATCATACAAAAAATAATTCAAGATATTAATTAAACTAAGAAATTAAAAAAAATTTACTTTTGACGCAGGATCGCCAATTGTAACTCACTTTTCTCTTTCAACATGACTTAAGATGTTTTAAATATCACTCACGTCAGCTATTCACGGCATCCTAGAACTTGGAAGACTGAAATGAAATAAATGTAACTTTAAACGTTCCTGAACGTTTATTGAAATCCCGTTAGTTGAATAATACTGAGTTGTGTGTATTTCAATTCTTTCTCACGTTTAAATCGACGCGCTTTAATATTCAGGTTACTGTGTTGCTGCAAGTAATCGACTTTCGGTTGGCAGCACTTAACGTGTATGTCATGTTACTAAGTATGATAAATAGCATTTGTTTCACGTGTGCTTGAAGTTGAAAGTCCAGTTTTCGTAAAATACTTATAAATTAATAAACACGCTGTAATCGACCAACAAAATGACTCTTTCATGCGAAGTCAAACGAAAAATTGCTGTGGTTATTGACATCATAAAGGTCGTATACCACTGGGGCTTCATTCCAGGGATCCTGTATTTGGGTTAGGAAACACTAAACTTTAATTATATGTGATATATGTGATGTTTTATAATATTAAAACCAAGTAAAGATATTTATGTGTGAAAAATAACATTAATATGTTTTTTGTTTAGGGTTCAAGAAAGGAGCTGACCCTGGGATGCCTCCCTTACATTTTATGAAGTAAGTTCCCATGACCTTGGATCTCTTAGCAAAGATATAATTGATTGTAGTTAATACATTGTCACTTGTTCATATTCATTGATATTATATACACAATTGATTCATGGTTTACGTTAAACGTAATAGGAACGTATAATACGATTCAATTCTCAATAACGAAATTATATCAGTTTCCAAAATAGCACCATCAATGTAATTGTACATTTTTAAGGAAGTTGAATAATTAGTATTCCGGTAAGACTGAGAATTTATACAGTAATATATGCAAGAAAAATAAAGTAGTTGTCAATATATTGTTAATAAATTACTATTTTTATCATAAGAATGGTATAAAGTTTTATTATCTTATTGTACTATAACTAAAGTATCATTATTTGTGGCTGGAAAAGTAAATGTCTAATAGATATTTTGTTATCTAAATATATTTAATTATGCTTGATATTGATTGAAGAATCATTGGTCTTTCTAAAGACCTTTAACTCTTTTATTATGAAAGACCTTTTCAATTTAAGAATATGATTTTCTTGAAACAATTACATCTAACAATTAAAATTCAGATTCTGATGAAAAAATTTGAATAATTAATCAGCAAAACAAATATGTATCAAGGAACGCTTCTTCAAATTAAGGGGACTGTCTGGTAAAATGGCTAAAATCTGAACTATTCAAACATTTTTGATGAATTTTGTTTTGCAAAGAGCTATCAATGGATAGAAAACAAAAGTTAACTAGTTTGTTACAAAAAAGTTAAAATAAATCATATATTTGTTAATAATTAATAAAATATAGGGCATTTTTAAAAAGTTAAAGGTACTCCAATTTTCATTCAATTTCAATTTAGTTTGCGCCAAAATGTTCGGAATTCAGTTATGAACAAATCTGTCAGGCAGAATGTTGAAAGCATTTATAGTTGTCTGGCAATCCACGACTTTATGAATGAATGTCACAAACAGGCCGAAAATAGGGCTTTTTCGAGTTTTTTTTACATTAACATGAATAACTTTTTTTCAATTTGAACAAAATTCTGTCTGACCAATCTATTCATTATTAAATTCTAAACATTTTAACGAAAACTACATTAAAATCGGATCAAAATTCGTGTACCTTTAACTTTTTAAAGTTAAGAATTTCTGCAAAAAAAGTTTTCAAGATAATCGAGTTGAAAGTAAGAAGTATCCTGACAATCATTAAAAATCTTTCGAAAACATGAAAAATAACAGTTTCTATGTGTTTTATTTTTTAAATCCATATTGTACAGCACATACCAAAGTTAGAATATGCAATGAGACAAAATTTGTCAAAAAATGTTTCTTGGCCAAAAAGCACCAGACGGTCCCCTTAATAAATAATAAAGACTCAACTCCCTAATTTATTGTTCGGTCTCATTTTTCTGCCTATACCGAAATATGTAAAAAAAACTATATATAGAATCTGTCATTTCCAGTGATAGTGGATATTTTATCATAAAAAAAATATAAAATGTAACTTTAAAAAAAATTTCAACAAAAATCTGTTTGCATTTGTTAATTTTATTTGTCATATTGACACTATTTTATTATCTAACAGATTTTTCCGGCGCTTTCTCTCTCTCTCTCCCTCTCCGTCTCTCTATTCCCCGACTTCCCCTCTTTCCTCTCCGCGTCTTCTCTTTCCCACTCTCCGCGTCGACTCGTTCGATAGAATCTTAATTTGTCCGGCAACTCCCGTCGGCGTCATACGTCATTGATCACTACGAACGTCACGGGGGTCTCCGTGCTGATTCGATTACTCGCGTTGAGTTGTCAGATTACAACGCGCTGGATCAAATGTCTGTCGGTCGGCGCGACTGCGCTTTTCTGGCTCCAGTCTGCGAGGAGGCCACTCCGAGTGGCCTCTCGACAGATCCGTGCAACAGTTCGCGCGCTTCGATCGACGGGTTAAGGTGAAACGTTTCTCGATATCACTGAAACTCTTGTTATTTGAAGTTATATCGTTGAAACATTATTATTTCATTGAAATGAAATATAAATAAATGTCCCCTCACTGGGAAAATATTACAGAAAAGTCTGTCCTACAAATGTCAATAGTGTATCATGTGTTTTTGATAAGAAGTAATTTTTGGAATGTTGTCACTGGAAAAGGCAAAAATCACTTTTTTCTATGATTTAATATATACTGCTCAAAAGAAAAAAATCCAGTATAAAAATCACAATATTTAGCGATTTTTCATACCGATCGGCCAAATTTGAACAAAAATTAATCAATTTTTTAACCAAAAAATATGAAGTCTCATCTTTAAGGTCATGTGAGACGGACCATGATCTTAAAGATGAGACTTCGTATTTTTCCGACTCCAAAAATTCATTAACTTTCGTTCAAAATTGGCCAAGTTATACCGATTTAAAACGTTGATACAGTTTGTGATTTTTCTAGTGGTTCGTTTTTTTGGCAGTGTATAACTTTATTGTTTCCTGATAGTTGATTTATAGTTTCGCGGTAGAAGTGAGTAAGCATTATGAACTATTCTCGCTATGGTCATTAAATCAACGTATTACGTTTAGCAATCTAACATTTCTAATAGCCGGTTCTATCAATGATTTACTGCATTTTGATTATCTGACACAAATAATAATTAATCAATAAACTCTATTGAGTATTAATGTCTTGTGACAGAATCTCTAAATGAGTAAGAAAAAGACTTAAGATTTTTAGGACAAAAATATTAAATAAAATTCCGCTCATGTTGAAAATATTGCAAAATGTTCCTATCTGGGTAGTTGTTACCTACAATGGCTTTATATCAGCATTAAAAAATTTTAATTATTATTTTACAATTTTACATGCTCGAGTCAGCCTCCATAAGAGTCAGTATTAAATACACATTTTTCAAACTGATTATTTCAAAATCCTGGAAGGGGTGTGCTGGTGCACAAACTCATATATCAAAATATGTATTCTACTAAGATAAGTAGGTTTCAGAGAAAATTTACTAGTTTTATTACACTGCCATACTACCTTAAATGCTATTATGCAAAGTAGAATAGGAAAGAAGGGTTGGAGGGTATCTGCAGGTAATCCAGCAGGGTTACTGAAATTCGAGGGTATAATGTGGGGGACTGGGTTGACGGATGCGTCGTTTCTGGATCGGTGATGGTGTATGGGGACTGGGTCAAGTGATTCGGTTTGGGATAAGGGAATGGCTGCGGTTGGGAAAAAAGTGCGGGATTTAATACATGTGGGAAAGTAATTTTTTGGACGGACTGAAGGGAGATTTTCTTGAGGCGGTTTTTTGGAATTAGGAATGTGGGAAATTTGGGGGGTTGTAAGCTGGCTGGGAACGTCGAAGGTTTTTGGACTGGTAGATAAAACTTCCATTATGACTGATTAGAATTAGTCCTGTATTTACTTATTTGGTTTTTACCAGGACTTTACCAGATTTTGTATAGGATTTACTATATGGTTATTAAACCCATATTATGTCCCATATGTGATTACGTATTCTTGTTACATTGTCTAACTGGATTTTAGATGAATTTTACCTAAAATTCGTAACATTGTAGAGTTTTGAGGTAATTCGATTGTCTTAAAAAGTTGAAATTTGATATCCTTTGTCTTTGATATCCTAGCAATCTGAAGTATGCTAAAGAATTAATTTATTAAAAAAACACCCTCTCATTGGTTACGCCTAAGTCCACCGAACTACCTTAAACTACCGACAAACGTAATTGCCTCGATTTTCTGAAACACTGTCAATTTTAAAAACGTTCACTTTAGAGGATATTATTTTCCTCCCCGTCGCCATCGACTAAATCATTTAGCCCTTCAGAAAACAGACCATTGGCGAACCTAACTAAATGCCCCCAACCCTTCACCAAATATTCTCTTTGAAGGCAAAGGACTTCTCTGCTAAACTGAAATCGTTTTAACCGAAAAATTGTTTACTTTGCCACAAACCGCTTTCTTTTCCAGAAAAGAATTCCCCTTCATCGCGAAAATGGTTTTAAGCTAAGCATTGTTCGCTCGACAAAAACAGTTTCCCTTCGGGTGAAAAAGGTTTCTGCTGCGAGGAAACCCCGGTTTAAAAATTATTATAATGAACCCTAATTAAGTACATTGTCCTTTATTAAGGAAGTCATTTATCATGGAACTTAATGTGCTTTTTTCGAATCAAAAGAATTGTCGTTTTAAAATTTTTCGTCACGAATCAGATTGCTTTTGAGGATAGTTATGCTACTTGATTTATAAACAAGTTTTAAAAGATCTACCACAAGTGACGATTGTAAAAAACGTGAGGTCTTTGCAAGGTCTCCAAAAATGGGTCTCATTTTTTTCTACACAAATGTTTTATGAAAAAAATGATCAACTTTGTTTCAAATGAATCAATTTACTAATCCAGAATTTATTTTGGATAATGCAAACGAAAATCTAATTGAGGAAGTAGATTTTCTAGAATTAATATTATTTTTCAGAGTGCATGTCTCTGTTCGAACATTCATAAACACTTCCCATTACCCATAATCATACATTTATGGAAAACCACTGATTTCGTCTGAGTGAGACATTTGTCATTTTATCTTGATACAAATATAAATGAAATAGAAGAAAGCAGCTTTAATTCAAACAATAAACTGTCCAAAATCCAGTAGAAGAGAACTATCTGGAAAAAGATTTGAAATGTCTGAAAATCTCTGAGAAAACTCTAAGAGTTTCCATTTTATGCCAATTCTTTAAAATTCTGAAAATGAAATTAGCAAAGCGTTTTCATAACAATTTTCACCCATTTTCAAAATTTTCATTTAAACCATCACTAGAATCCTTTCACAGTAAAAAGATTTCCCATTCAATGTTTGAAATCTCAGACAACTATTCAATATGAATACAAATCTACTTAAAATGATACTAGTCCCCACAAAAATTGCCCCCAGTTAAAAACCCCCCCTCCCGTCCAAAAAACAATGCCCCTCCCCTCCCTCCCCGCAACCACTTCCTAATCCCGTCTCGGAGCTCGCCGCGCCGCCGGATCCCAAAAGCGCAACGTCCTACCGCAAATTTCCACGAGCCCGAATGCGCGTCCGACGTCATCCGCTCCTACGTCATCGCGCTGTCTCCGGCGCCGCGTCGGTTGCCACGCACAAACAGGTGCGGGCCGCGATCCGGCGGGGATTAAGCGCGCCGCGGCCGTAATTGGCCGAAGGTGCTGCCGCGCGCGATTTCACGCCGGGGAAGTCCCGGTGCCAGGCACATTACGAGGGATTTCACCGAGGAGGCGACACTTTTTCAAACGGCCCGGGGATTACCCGGGGTGTTTGCCGTGGGGCGGCTTTTTTTGTAATTGAAGAGCGGTGGAGTGATTGCGCAAGAAAGGACCCGTGATAGCGGCTAAGTGAGTGTAATCGAGCGAAAGGGATGCCCTGGAAAATCGGGTTCGGTTATTAGCAAACCGTCCGCCGGAGATGGAAGATGATATGTATGAGTATTGCGATACACTGGGGGGTGGGTAGGTAGATAGATAGATGGGTAGATAGATTGGTAGATAGATAGGTTGGTGTGTAGAGATGGGTGGACGAATGTGTGTAGGGATGTGCAGGTGTGTACCATATACAAATACCTATATGGTATATATTTGCACTGATAGATACATACATATTAATCACTACACATCTCCAGTATCAAGTCACAGAAGGTCCACCCGAGACGGGCAATTGAACGCAGTCTTCTCCAGGATCCGATACCACGGGACACTCGACCCGGAACACTCAGCACTCCTAAATCCACCACCAAATCCGCCCGATCGTTCAATCACTGATGGTTGCTACCAAAGTGACATCCATCTGCCTATCCTTAAATTTCCTAAGACCCTGGCACTTCGGTTGGAACACTTAGGAACACCCAAATTCAATTTGGTTTTGTAACGGAGTACGAGAACTCTGAGATGTCAAATACTGCCAACCTTCAGACGCACAGTCTCCCAATTATAAGTCTTTTGCCGTACAAAACCCTTCAGAATACCTCAGCAAAGAAAATTCGGTCCAGCGCTGCCTGGTTCCCAGTGCCCAACCTCCCAATCGTAGATCCTCCCTCTTTAAAAACTTCTACCACCCCAAAATTGACCAACTATCAAGATTACGGTCCAGCACTTCCTGGTTCTTAACGCCCAACCTCCCAACCATAATCCTCCGTCTTTAAAATCACTCCATCCATCCCAAAACTCTCTAACCACAAATAAGTCCGATCTAGCACTTCCAAGTTCAAGTGTCCAGCCTCCCATAATAATTCTTAGCTTTTAAAACAACTCCATCCATCCCAAACTACCCTAGTCATGAAGGTTCTGATCAATCACTTCCTGGTTCTTAACGCCCAGCCTCCCAACCATAATCCTCCGTCTTTAAAATTACTCCATCCATCCCAAAACTCTCTAACCACAAATAAATCCGATCTTGCACTCCCAGGTTCAAGTGTCCAGCCTCCCATAATAATTCTTAGCCTTTAAAACAACTCCATCCATCCCAAACTACCCCAACCATGAAGGTTCTGGTCAATCAATTCTTGGTTCCAAGTACGCATCCTCCCATTCTTCTTCCTGGTGCAAACTACTCGAAACCTCCCAACCATAAAAAATCCTGCCCACCATTGAGACCATTTCCTGGACCCAATCCTCCAGCCAACCTCAGATCCTCTCTCCTTAAACACACTCCAACCATCAAAATTCTAATCCACTTTATCCTGATCCCAGATCCCCAGCCAACCACAGATCCTCCCTCTCTAAACACATTCCAACCATCCAAAATTCCCCAACCATCCAGATTCCAATCCACCACTTCCTGGTCCCAACTTCCCATCCTCCCAACCATCCTCCCTTTCCAACCACTCTCCAATCCCCCATCCTCCTCCCTGGACCTCCTCAAAAACACTCCAACCCTCCCAAATCCCCCATCACTCCGGGGCCCCTGGTCCTCCGAAATTGCTCGCGACACTCGCGGATCCAGCTCACTCTCATCCACTCCGCCCGGGCACCAGCCTCCGCACTCCGGCCGGGCCTCAGTTGGCCCTGGCTGTTTACCTGGAGGTGTGGGTGATCCTAGGCGTCCACGGGCCCTCGGTGCGGCTCGCTTAGCATGGCTGCTCCGGTGTCACTCGTCGAGCTCGAGAGCGGTGCTGCCTCCGGAGATGCGTCTCCCAGACTGGCGGTATTGTGAGGCCTAGCAGCACTCACACCGCGTACCTGGTTAGTGGTGCGCTATTGATCCCGGCCCAGACGTCGACCCACGCAGACGCTTAGTGTTAGCGCGTCGCTTTAGCAACGTGACGTCACCGCGCGCCGCCGCCCGCCCCCCGCCGCCTAGACAGCAAGCTAGTGCACCAAGCGCGGCCGAAAAGGGTTCATGATACCCTGCAGTGTCATACGGACCCGGGGAGTCAGTAGTCGCCAGCGGGATTTCGCG
>JABFPB010002364.1:0-20402 GCA_022817645.1 Ceratoteleas bidentatus
TTGGGAAAGGAAAAGGAGTTGGGGGACACGTGAAGGGTTTAAGGAAATTTTCCCGCACATTAACCGCCGCTAACTTATAGATGTTCGCGAAGTATCCGCCGGGCGTTTGTTGCAACAGGCACACCGCGAGTAGGTCCCGGGTCGGACAACACGTGACGCAAGTCAGATATCTCGTGCCCAAGCCTGGAGATATGCGTTAGTACTATCCGTTGTGGGCCTAGCTGCTTCGTGGGCCAGATTTTCTCGTTATGACCGGGTGGCGATCCTACCGACCAAACCATTAGGGGCGAAAAGAGGCCTGTGGCGAAGGGACGGCCAAGATTTTGCATTCGCAAAAAAATTCCTCGTCACATGACTTAAATTATTAATTGAACTTAATAAACATTTGTTGTTGGAAATGAACTAAATAAGAGGGACTAGTATAATTCTAGAGAGAGAAGGAAAAGGGCGAGAAGCGAGGTGTCGGTTTGTCTAAGGCGGCAGCCCGGCAGTGTTCAACCACCACAGTTTTGGAAGGCTCTGATTTGCCTCTGAATTGCTATAAGGCGAGACGATCCCTACAAAACAACCTCGCAATTTTCCCCGCCAATAAATGGATTATATTAGTCGTAATAGCATTTCCCCAGTGATAATTATATGTTAACTTCGCGAAAATGAAGCAAACTGGTTATTTTGATAAATTAATAAAAATAATCTAATTTTGAGAAAGTTAGAGTAGGTCTTCAATGGAGCGACAGAGTTGACAAGTTTCAGTATGTAGGATGAAAATAAATCGATTTTGTCATTCAGTGTTTCGATATTATAAATTGCGTCCCAGTCAGTTTATTGGGACGCCGCGTTAAACTCCACTGGATATCACTTAAAGCATTGGCCTAGCGCTTCGGACATGTAAACCCAACCCTTTTCTTGGGCACGAGAAAGTTAACTGTGCATCACGTGTGTCCGACCGGGGACCTTCACGTGTTGTGCCCGTCTTCGACTGACGCTCGGTGGACATATTTTTTTCCGTGTAGTAGTTGCTCACCATTACTGTACCACAGTCAATGTTCAATGTATAGGATAAAATGTGTTTTGGGATAATTTGTATGCGGGATCAAATGTGTGCCAGGATAATTTGTGCGTAGGATCCAATGTCTGGCGGATATTTGATCCTTCGAAAAAGTATTGAGGATAAAATTACTGTAAGATAAATTGTACGCTGGGATAATTTGTACGTGGGATAATTTATATGCCGGGATAATTTTTGTGTACGATAAAATGTCTGGCGTATAAGAAGTACTGGGGATAAAATGTATGCACTCACGTATCTCTAATTTTTCTCGGTTATAGAATGAAGACACGTTGAGTGTCTTATATTTAGACGTAATAAACGTCTGATCGTAGAACGCTTAATGTAAGAATAATACACTTTACAGTATTTGATTAAGATCATGTGTCTTAAAAAAGTGTACAAAAAGTATACTTAAATTAAGACACTTGTTTTTGCAGTGTAAATATATATATTAAAAGAAAAAATGAAAACGTAAACATTATGTTCAATTTAAAATTTTTTACAGAGGAAAGTCGCACTGGAGGAAGCACTTCGAGTTAAAAAAGACATGCATGCATGTATAAGAGGAACACGTCAAGTCAGTGCCCAGACTATTTCCCAAAATTTACCCCGGGTGTTTACTCGTCAGACTGCCCGATTCGAAATTCTAAACAGTAATTCTCTTAATGGTAAGTTCATTACAAGTAATTGTGACAGTTCAGTACAGTTAATTGCATTTTATTGTATTTGCGATTCTTATTGAATTTAATCATATATTGCATATAAATTAAACAAAGTGAACTAAATTATATAGAACTAGCTTAAAATACCCGGCTTCGCCGCGGAATAAATGTTATCAATAATATGAACATTCAGAATGTAATTCGGACTAATATATGTAAATGGGAATATAGGTACCCAGATAGAACATCAATTAGATATACATCTAATATATGTATAATATATGTATAATATATGTATATATCTATGTTATGTATAAATGTCCATCTAATATATGTATAATATACATTTTGTTCTATCGGGGTAGATAAATGTACCCAGTGCGAATGGAATCTTACCAGCAATACCTCGAAGAAACTATCTTCGGGACGAAACACTATGAAAGCGATCGAATTATCGTTAAGTAATGATAAATTAGAGAGATATAAAATCAAGTATGGAATATATATAAATTATTTCTTATGCTTGAATTTAATTGGAATTAAACTGTTGGGCTAAATTAAACAGCCACGAAAGTTTAATTTAGGAAAGTAATTAGGGTGTATACAAGATCAAGAAACGTCAATGCAGGTGTAGTTGTTGGTTTATTGTGCACCAATCTATTAATATAGCCGAATAACATTAACGTTAACTCTGCTATAATCATCTGCGTTTTTTTCTATGTCTTCTTGAGCCGACACAGGCCACTAATTCTTAGTCTAACAAATCAACTCGATGAAATTGTTCCCCATTCGCGACACGTTGACTAATTACCGGCCCTTTGCCTTGTTGTGATCCCCGAACACCAACCTCGGCATTACTTCACCAAACCCCAGATGTCTGTGCGATCAACCAATGTGGAACCAGGACGCTTCTCCACGAATTGTGACAGCGAGAACATAAGATTCTGATTTTATGTATTCATTCTTGTTTATCCTTCTATTAACTCTTTTCGTTTTGCGAGTTACGTGCCATCAAAATTCTGTTCAGAATACGATAGTGTACTCACCGGAATCTCAAGTCACAGCTAGTCTATACTGCTTCCTTCTTCGCACTCACTGTTCCCTTGTTTAACGTCTAGGCGAGACGCCCCGAGTTTAATCTTATCCGCCCTTTTATATCATTTCATCAGTAGTCCCTTTGAATTAATTTGGTAATTGCCTTTTTTGCCCACACATGTTTACCTCTTATTGCAGCTTCAACCGACCTTTTATTGGTAGCCGAATTTCTTAGTGACACACGACCCTTTTCAGGTAGAAAATAATACGTCGTATAGACACTGCTGATTTTATATTAATTATAGGCTGAGCAATTTGGCAACTGAATATTTAATTTTTAACAAATTACATCCTTTCTCGAAAGCCAACAAAACCGCTGGTGTTAATTTTGTCCATCTAGATGTAGCTATTTTGTTTAGCCTATGTATTCAATTCGGTGGAGCGGTTTCCACCTTTGAAGTGTTAGAATTAACAACTTCAAGTTCAAATTAATATATTTTGTTGTAAACCCGATCGAAACCCACGATCTACAGACTATGAAAGAGTCTTGATTTGTTTTTGTTGGTATAAAAACAAGTGACATCATATTTGTCTTACTTATTGGTTTGTGAGCTACTTACATAGCCTATTAACTTACGTTAATATATTTCATAGTTATTTCATGTTCATAGTACTGGACCATTTGATACAGTTACATTGATGATCGACTAACTAAACTATTTAATTGGTTGTTTTCTCAACCGTAGCATTTCGGGGATACAGTTAATATTATAAAATGAATAGAATTGATTATAGATTATAGATTCAGTATATTTCGACGTCGAAATATACGCTCGGTATATTTCGACGTAAAAATGCTAATACTGGCCTGATAAAAGGAAAGAACTTTAAAATCAGAACAGTTCGATCAATTAAATCTTTTGTGCAATATTATGATAAGCTGTAACAATGATACCTAAACAGATAAAAACTGGATCAAATTCGAAAAAAACTGTTGAATTTACTTTGTAACGAACAACGATACGTTAACAGACGTGTTGCAAAAAAATAACGATCATTTGTTTCTATCTTGTTTATTTCGCAACGTTTATATATCGCTGTATTTCACAAAGTAAAGTAAATTAGTTTTTCAACGTTGATTCAAGAAATTATTCTCTTCGGTGAATGAGCCATGTTTTTAAATTCAGCAAAAAGAATTTTGAAATAGTTTTGAAAGTAATTTGAAAATGCGACCTCGAACATTTTTAAACAGAAGGAAAACTAATCTTGTATTGCTTTAAAATTAAGTAATTAGATCAGATAAATTATAAACAGTATTTTTTAAATTTATAGTAGTTGCACATAATATATTGTAAATTAATACTTTTCGACTTTATTGGTCATAGTATATAACCAGTAATAACCAAGCAACTACTATAAATTTAAAAAATAGTGTTTATAATTTATCTGATCTAATCACTTAATTTTGCATAGGCATTTAAAAGGAAGATATGATGAAAACTAATTTAACAAACTACTGTAACTGTTTCCCAACTAACTACGCTACCAGTTTTCATCCAATTTGTTGAATGATGAAATTTACAATCGGATTACACCTCAATAGGCTTAATTTAGTGTCGATAACATCTCGTATTCTATATATCAGAAATCCTCCATTGCAAATTGTTCTTGCATGAAACAATAAAATGACAAACTTACTCCTCCGTTTATGCTTTGTTAAACGTTTATCATGTTGTATATAATGTTAATATATTGTAACACAATCCTCACATAACCGATTTCTTAATATGTGTAAAATCGAACAAGAATATTTTTTATTTACAATTTGTTTAAATAATTACACTGAGGAAACTAAGTGGTAAACCTTACCATTTATGTGTTTAGTTTTACCACTTAGTATTCTCAGTGTAAAAGATCGTATAATTAAACGGAATGCAACAATGTGCAACAAAATGGTGGAATCAGTTACTATTACTTTTCGCATGTTCTACTTTATATGGTTACATATAAATTTTATTATATCGGTATTACTGTATGAAATGATTCCATTGTAGGATTCAATTGATAGAGCGGCGTACGAATTACTTTTATCAAGTCAATCTATTATCATGACTCTACAATCATTATCAGATTAGTGTATACGAAAGTAATGGTGACACCCTTCACTTACTTATGGTTGACATAGAAGAAGTAATTAAGTAAACCTCTATAATTGTGTTATATAATAAGAGTACAGTGCATCTCAGTCTTCTGATAATATGCTCCCCGATACAGTGTCACCTTATTTAGCGCTGCCTCTGACTAAAGTACTGTACATCACGAATATATAACCAAGTTATTTCAGTTTACAAAGCAATAGACATGAAAAAGTTGACATTTTATTGGTACAGAAGCACATAATCGTTTTATTAAGATAGACATGAAAAATATCCTCTAATATTTATACAATGATGTTGTTACTAACATAAAAAAAATTGATACCTGAATTAGTCGAAAAAGTTTTTCTAACATGCGTAGTGAGAATCAGACAGCAGGTTTAGATGAACCAGAATATGTATTTGTCTGAATCAGTCAAGCAGTTATGTGTTCTTGAAAGTTATTTTATTTTGATTTGAGCTTCATTACTACAAGGATTCTGTCATATTTAGTTTTGTGAATCTGTTATAGATTCAAAAAATTCTTCTTTACTATTATACACAGAACGTCTACATATTCGGATTTATTTAATTCGACGATCGTTTGCTCCGTGTAAGTGTCACGGTGTTGAATGTTAATGAATAAAATGAAATTATTTTGATATAATTCTATAAGGTTACTCACTCATTTGGTGCGGGGGAAGAGGGGTACAGAATATAATATATGGTAAATTAGAATTTCATTTGAACATGTTGGTATAATTATTATTGTAACTCGTTTACTAATACGTTATGATATTATTCAACCACACTTTCACAATATTTATACTTATCAATATTTATTTTTCAATGCTGGAATATGTGAATCTACTTTTGTAATAGAAAAAATGCAGCGACACTTTCAATTTCCATCGAATTTTGTTTTTGAAAATCTTAACTAATTCAAATTCCATAATGTTGTAACCTTAAATGTTAATTATTTACAGAATGTTTCATTTTGTCTTTATTATAAAAGTGATTTGTGGTTTTCAATGACTAAATTTGATGCGAATTAAAAGTTTCGCAGTATTTTGTCTATCACAAAAGTAAATTCGCAAGTTTGAGCGTTGAATAGTAAATATTGCTGTTTAAATACACTCGGAGAACGGTTTATTTAAATATGAGCCTTCTAGATTATTGATTTGAATTAAATTAACCATTCACTTAATTGAAATGTTATATACATTTAAGATAAATAATGGTTAGAGTTAGTTGGAATGAACGTTATTTAATATGAATAAATTATTTTATGCATTCAAATAAATATTATATTTCATTTAAATAAATGAGTCTAGTAGGTTCCTATTTAACTAAAGATTTTATTTAAATTAAATAACCATTCTCTGAGTGCTGGGAAATATTGGGAAAATATGGCTTAATATTATCTTAAATCATTTGTAAACAAATTATAGCAACAATTAGCCCAATATTTCCAAATGGAACTCTAATTTATCGTATACTGCATCTATATCCCCCTTCCCCTGCACGAGTGAATATCCTAAACTGCTTTCTACAGGCTTTTTCGAACTATGAAGTAGTCTGATCAATCATTTTTCTGACAGTAAAATTGCTAATATTAAATTTCAAAATGGACGAAATTGTTATTTATAGTAATTCAATCGCGAATAATTTCATAAATCATCAGCCATCGGTCAAATAATTCGATATTGTTCATTAAACGCAAACACACGATTGTTTGAACATATAAGCTTTAAAATTTAATTACGGCGTGCATTTGGTTAACTCTTTTTTACGCCTTTGTGTAATTAAAGAGCTCTTTTAAAGAATTTTAAATTAATTTGAAAATTATGTTAAATTTGACAACGCATGAAGTTAAATTGAAGTATACAATTTTAATTACGCAAAAATCTAAAAGCATTCTTAATGTACTTTCGTGAAAAAAGTTATTAATTTTATGCAGTCACACTCAGTGTTTTTGCGACAATTTCTTTGTGAGCGAACTTATCCTTTAATTTAAAATGGTTTATCTAACGAGTGTTTATTACAAAATCATTTCACCAATTATGCAGTGAATTTCACTGTTCTTTTGCTGAGGAAACTGACATGAAAATGAACTTCGTAACTGAAATTAATCAAAGCTCAAACACACTCCTTGTCATAAAAAGGGCACACCTCAAAACTTGAAAAAATTGGCGAATATCAAAGTTATGATCGTTTGATATTCGCCATTTTTTTCAAGTTTTCAGGTGTGCCATTTATTTGACGAGGAGTGTTGTTTTACTTTGCGAATGGCATGTGTTTATTTAAAAAAGGGGTAAAATCACGAACCGGTGATGTTGTTTTATTTAAAAAGATAAAGCGACATCGTCCGTTTTTATTCAATTATTCCTACAAATTGCATAGATTATCCGAGCACTTTATTTCGCCGTAAATCTAGCTCAACAATGACAGGTTTAGTTAGATAATTTTCCCAAATACGACCATGTAAAATAAAAATAACAAAAACTATTTTTCACGATCCAGTGAAAAATATAGATATAAACATAATATCTATTATATAGCAGAAAATTTAACATGATAGACAGATTTTTATTGGTAGAATACATTAATAAAACCAAATTTACTTTGAATGTGAAACAAAATTTATAGGTTAAATAAATGTATATTTTGCTGTACAAATTACGAATTTAAAATTCTCCATATGATCATCAATCATTCAATCTGTATTCTAAATATATTTTGTTTGAATAGTGTTTGTTTAATTGTTCGAATGTAGGATACCTTAAATCAGTTCAATTGTATATTGTTAAAGATAGTATGTTCAGTTATAAAATATATTTACTTAATACCTTTTACTGTTATATCAGGAAATGTAACTGGATATTTCCGAAATTCTTAAACACCGGAATTGTTAGAACTGTACCACCGAATTTCCACAAGCTTACGTCAGTATAAAAACGAAAGGAGAGAGTATTTTCTCGAACTGACACTGTGATTCACCGGTTGTCGCTTTTCGAAACAACGTATCTTTATCGACTTTTGTACGGTGCTGATGGAAATCGTACCGTATTGTGTTCAATAAAACGATCAAGCTTTGCGAATAATATTGCTATTAGTGTCTTAACAGATACATTTTTTCCGGTTTAATTGTTACCCGTACGAGTACTTATTTCTCAAGTGCTTAGAATCCATTGATATACTTAAACTGACTACAATGTTATCGATTGTGTAATCCTATAGACTAAGCGTGAAGTTTAAGCTTTGATTTGTCATTCGCATTGTTCTTCAGACGAGCCCGGCATTATACATAAAATCAGTGCCGGTTTCTCTCAGAAAATATATTGAAAAGAAGGTATATGAATATAATTACATATGGTATAACAAAATATACTTCGCGCATATTGTAAAAGATAAACTGTAATTAATCCTATATTATTTAAGTGACACTAAATGGGATTAAAAAAGTTCGGGAGTTTAAAATGCCGACGTAGTTTCATGAAATATTAAAAGTTATTTAAAAATACGGAGAAATTGTAATTAAAGCTTGTGTCGCATCAATTATTAATGTGTCACATAAATTATATAAAAGTAACATTAAAAAAAACTAAATTATAGTTCACACTGATCTTCAAGATAAGGCAGAATTTTTTATAGTTAAAATGTATTCAGTACAATGTTACACATTAATTATATTAATTAAATACAAATAGGGTATGTATAAACTATTAGAATTTTTAGGTACATTTCTGATCAATTCAAATATTTTGTAATGATCAAATTACACTATTTTTTACATACAAAGACAAATTATCTTCAATAAGAGTGAATATTAACAAAATTATCAACGTAACAAATGAGAATGAATATTATCCAATTCAGACTCGTTCAAAATCATAAACACTTCTGACGATTAATCTCAAAATTCCAATATTCAAACTCACAATCGTTCTAAAACAATCATTATTATAAATTGCGTACTTCACATGTTTGCCTAATAAAACGCGTTTTGAATAACTGAAAATGTAATCCACTTAATTAAACACATAAGGGACCGTCAATAAAATACGTTTGCTTTTCATATACGTGCGTCTCTGTTTACCTATGGTAAAAGTATATTTTCATCCTGCTTACACAGCGAACGTACTTTATGAATGATTTCTAAATATATTTCAATTTCATCACTTTAAAAACTCTGCAGGGTTAGACATCTTAATTGCCGTTATATTTCTTAAAGTAAGACACATAGTTTCGTTTAGTCACCTATCCAAACACTATGAACTGTATTAAAGTGCCTCAAAAACGTCTACGAGCTAAGACGTAATTTTTTGCGGTGAATTTAATTTCGAACGAAACCCTCTTTTCATTACAAAATCGCAACACCGTAACCCAAAGCCCGATTCAATCTCGCAAAAACGAAGCTAAAACCTTTACAACCCCGACACACTCCACACCCTTCGACAAGCCACCGACTTTACTATCTCCCGTAACAGCACATTAACCCGGCACTCTCTCCCTGTTTCAGATCTGTGAGTTTGTGGTTAACCGTCCGTACGCTGTGCTCAGTTCGTGCGTATCGTTTTGGATTCCGGGACTTGTGATGATAGTGATGTACTGTAGGATATACAAAGAGGCCGTTCGGCAACGAAAGGCCCTCAGCAGAACGTCCAGTAATATTGTCCTGAATAGTGTGCATCATCACAGGTCGTCCACGCGACGTCACCATCATCAGCAACTTCTACTCCAAGCCGCTGCTGATACCGGTGAGCTAGCTCTGCACGCAGCCCATTTCAAGGCGCCTACGGAGCTCCACGCAATCAATGGTGAGTGGAACTCCGTCCGCGAGGTTGGAAACTCCCGCCGACTGCCTCTCCCCATCTCCTCTAAACACTTTGTCGCAACGATAAATTTTTCAATTTCCACGGCGTCTCGTCACTAAATTGATATCCCTCCGCGGAACACCTTGATGGTTTTTGAATGGTCGGCGGTTGATAAAGGGGGAGCCAGTGTCGCAAAATAAAAGCGACCGTAAAGCAAACGACGCGGGCGCGATTAACTTGGGCAGTTTCCAGCTAATTTCCTGGAAGAGCCGCAGCATGCGCTCGTTCCTTAGACCGTAACCCCGGAAGGAGTAGCGTAGCTTTGGTGTACCCACCGAGCCCTAGTAGCTAGAATGGCTTTCCCGAGATTATTGTTGTTGTTCAGTAGCAGGTGTGCGATACGCTTTGGCCGATCGTCATGCGTCGCGAATAATTCATGGGTTGCGGATCACGTCGGGGTCACCTAGGATCGGGACGAATTTGTTTGACCGGATGGTTAAATGGCATGGTGCATTTGCATCTGGATTACATTTGGATGTAGATGCGGCTGAGTGCGTTTAAACTATCGTTCTTGCAGATCGCCACCGAGACAAGGATTTTCGACGATGGATCGATGAGCGGACGGCCTACTCCGAATTCCGAGTTATCGTGGGCATCGGCGTTCCTAGTGGACATTGATATATGCAATTATGGCGCTTTGTGCGAACGCGGCAGTAACAGAAGATTAAAAGTTTATTTGAACGGAGTATACCGGTTTGAAGATAACGATCGTTGTTAACGGTAATTGTTGATTCGGTGATATTTATCGGTGGGCCGATTGTGATTGTTTTTTAGCTGAGCGTTGTTTATCGGTAGGACTGATGTTGCGCGGCTAAATTGTTAATCGCGGCGAACCCATTATGGAAGTGTCATGATCGGAAGTAATTGCACCGACGTGGACGGAAAACAATGTTACCGACTTGTAAACCGTACAGTCGCCGGGGACGGATTAATTGTGATTCCGTTTGTTGCTTGGTAAAACGATTTTGGGCGGGTTGCGAGGGTTCTATTATTTATAACAAGTTGATGGTTGGAAGGGGTTTTAGAGGATTGAATTGTTGGCCGGAAAAAAAAGGAAGCTTGTGGTTGAAGAATTCAGGAAGTAGCTGTGTATTTGCGCGGGTAATTTGATCCGAAGATTTTAATGGTTAAGTCAGTATGTGATTTATTACCGAGAAAAAAATAATGATCATTTTGTATACAGTGATTTCATGACTTCGATCATTTTATGATTCCATTTTTTAGACTGCTTACGACCATTTTAGGATCACAAAATGATCAAAAACGATTTGTATGATCACTTTGTGATCGCAAAGTGGTGAAAAAAAGTCTCAAAAATGGGATCATAAAGTGATCATATGGATGAAATCACATTATGATCATAATTTTTTTCTCGGGATTGGTTTCTATTTGGTGAAATAGAAAAGGCCATATTTGATGAATGTAAAGGCCATATTCATTTAGAATATTTGGAACAGTTAGGGTCGGAATTAGCATTTAGATTCTAGTCTGATTAAAGACTAGCGTCGCGCAGTTTTTGGGTAAAAATCAAGAAATGGGTGAACCCAAATTTAAAATTGAAATGAAAACTTCATTTATGATAACTTTTTTTTAACTAAACCTTCAAAACAATTTGTCATCAAATAAAGAACTTCTCAAATTACTTTTGAAAATGCTTGTAATATTGAAGATAGGACATCATAAAATCACACCTGAAAAACACCTGTGTTATGGTATCATTGACGACGTAAGCTCCTGTTTAGAAATACCCATTTATTGAACGCGTTTCGAATACCTCGAGACATTCTCGGAATTTCTGCAAAACTTATCTCCAATTTTCGAACAATTTATGCAAAATTCTTGAGATTTTGTCGGAATGAAAACCTGCCGAATTTCAGTTCGGCAGGTTTTGAAAACAGCCCAAAAAAGAAACTGTATAAAGCAGTATTAAAAGTTACTTGTATTTAAAAAATATTTATAAGAAACATTCTGCACGTGATAAAACACAGTATCATAGATATTAATTAGTTCGAAACATCGAGTTAAGTAAACACCTATTTAAGATATTTTAGTTAACACGAAGATCTTTCTCTAACATATGTCAGTATACCGCAAACCAAATTCGCCTGTGGGAATGTGGAAATTCTATCTGAATATCGGACATTCCGGCTTCCACCTGCCTCAGTTGAGTTCAGTGCACAGAAAATAAGATTCAGTTTGGCTTACATCAGATTTCAGCCAACCTTTTTTTCTATCTAACTTAATCTCTTTATTCTTAGTATCAAATTTTTACGAAAACATTAAAAAATGTTCCATCACAATATAAACCAATCCATGGCAGAAATATAATACGATACAAGACAGGACGGAAATAATGATCTGTTTATAGGAAGTAAATCTCATACTTTCGATTTTTTTAACGTTCAAAATGTATAGACAAATATAGGTCATCAAGATTTTAGTAAATGTATATTTGCATAATTAAATTCCATCTGCCACTACGAATTAAATATTTCTCATCAATCATTTACTTTATCTTATTAATCGCGCGTAACTCATTCGGATTCAAATTAAAGTTTCAGTTTTTATATAGCAACCGCTATTTATGTATCTGCCAGATATTTTCCCTCACTCCGGGCGGGAATGGGTTCCCACTCCGTCGTAAGGGAAAATATATGTCGTAGGCCATTAGAAGAATCAGGCCGTTAGCTAACTTCCTAGGCCGTTAACTAACTTCCGGCCGTTAGAAGAAAATTCATTGATTTCGATTTTTTCTTCGGCCTGGAAATTTTAGGCAATTAGCTAACCGCCTGGCGGAGTTTAGGCCGATAGAAGAAAATTCGATGACATCGATTTATTCTTCTATCAGCCTGGAAAGTTAGGCAATTAGATGAAAACTAGTACGCAGTATTTTTTGCACATTTATTTATTGCAGTAAGATCCACTTAAGTGGAAACGAGAATTGCAAAGCATTCCATTTTTGAAGCACGCACAGCGTTTTGTTTGGCATTGGTTGGCGGCAATTTTGCAATTGCATTTCTTGTAGCCTTGTTCGCCAACCAATGACTGTTTTGCAGCAGCTTCTCGGAGAGTAGACCGGAGTCCATTGGACTTTCCAAAAATCTCTGGGATTATTCTTGACTTAAAAAATTGACTTAAAAAATTAATTACGTGTATCAAATAGGTACTAAGTACTGGATAATTAAGGGGTGGTTTCCGCGAACTGATATTGCTTTGTCAGGTGCATACGTCTTGGCCGCTGATGATGTCCCAAAAAATATTTTATTGTCTCTCCGAGAAGCTGCTGCAAAACAGTCATTGGTTGGCGGACAAGGGTACAAGAAATGCAATTGCAAAATTGCCGCCAACCAATGCCAAACAAAACGCTGTGCGTGCTTCAAAAATGGAATGCTTTGCAATTCTTGTTGCCACTTAAGTGAGTCTTGCTGCAATAAATAAATGTGCAAAAAGTAATGTGTACTAGTTTTCATCTAATTGCCTAACTTTCCAGGCTGATAGAAGAATAAATCGATGTCAACGAATTTTCTTCTATCGGCCTAAACTCCGCCAGGCGGTTAGTTAACTGCCTAAAATTTCCAGGCCGATAGAAGAAAAAATCGAAATAATGAAGTTTCTTCTAACGGCCAGCAGTTAACTAACGGCTTAGGCGGTTAGCTAACGGCCTGATTCTTCTAACGGCCTACGACATATACATAATAAATAAACGTAATTTGTGCAATTTATACTTTATTATTCCATGTTTGTTAACTTCTAGGAAGGCGTAAGTTTTACACAATTTTATAGTAATATTTGACTCTGAAACTAGTATTATATTACACCGCCGCTTCAAATTACGGATATTTCTAATCGAGCATTATTTAAAAATCGTATGCATCGTCTGCATGCATGATTTGGACGGAAACACTGTTCAATTACATTGCTCGAACTCTAGATAAATCCAAATACAGTATTGTTTATGTATATGAGTCAATACTATACTTCATAAAGTCAATACTTATGAGTCAATAATATACTTCAGTATTGTTTATGTATATGAGTCAATACTATACTTCATAAACATTGTTTGTATATGTCGTAGGCTGTTGGACGAATCATTCCATTCGCAATTAGCTTTATATATCAACCTGGTTCGATTTCATTCGAGGGTAGTTGAAACATTAATCGAATATCCCCTTAAAATGGTGATAAACTTGACCAATTTGTCCAAAACCATCCTGGTTCACAACATGCGCCTGATTCTATATTCGATGCCTTCAATCCTAACGGCCTAAAAACTGTCCAGCCTAACGGAGAAAAAAAGTATACAAGATTTTCCAATATATTGTAGAAAAAGAGGACTCTATGTCGATAAGTGTAGAAACTATGAAGAAATTCGTGAAGCGTACAACAGTTGTATAAAAAACCACAATATTCAGTTGAGAATAATCATATACCACATTCAGAAACTTACATACTTTATTACAAAGTTTTCAGAACTTTATTCTAAAGATTGTATTACCTATTTATATATATATGTATATATCATACATATATATATATAAATAGGTAATACAATCTTTAGAATAAAGTTATGAAGAAGTATCGAAATTTTCATATACCGTTTCTAATTGGTCGCATGTACATGTGAATAACCTTAATGGACGGTTCGACTGATCGAGAGAAACGATGTTATTGTTTTGGTGATGCGGGAGATATTGGCGTAGTTAGGAATTGTACCATTCTTTCTCGCAAGCGACAATCGTCGCCAGTAGCAGTTGTATATACCCGTAACGTGACATTGTTGGTAGCGATGAATGTTACCGACGTTGCGTTA
The DNA here is from genome assembly GCA_022817645.1 of Ceratoteleas bidentatus. Classification (NCBI taxonomy): domain Eukaryota; kingdom Metazoa; phylum Arthropoda; class Insecta; order Hymenoptera; family Scelionidae; genus Ceratoteleas; species Ceratoteleas bidentatus. Next base: position 14,574 of record JABFPB010002364.1, read on the forward strand.
ATTAGGTTGTATAAGGATTGGTTATTTAATATAAGTGTTCCAATGCGTTGTGCGAAGGTGAGTGTATTTATATGCCTGAAAATCTGCGACTACAACATTAATGTATATGAGTATACATGACATATAATGTACATAGTGGAACTTGAATGGTGGGGGCGGGGTTATCTTCCGAGAATTCAGGCTTAAAATTAAATGAAATATTTTTTTAAGATTACGAAAATTCTAAAAAAAAATTAGTATTCGGTATATGAAAATATCAGAAAATTGAACGTAAATTATAAGACAGATATGCGACAAACGTCTGTACCCGGTATATGAAAAAGTAAGAACTATTAGTGAACTTATAAGATATTTGTGTATAGTTTGTACAATGAATGTGTTTGTTTTTGAGATCCATAAAATTTCGTATACTTTATTTGAATGTCTAATGTCTTTATTCGAATGTCTAATATAGTCTACATAAAGTCCAGTTTTCCTTAACTAGATATGAAAATATACCGAAGTTCTTGCTTATCATTCACATACTTTTTTTACTATTTAAAAAAACCGTGTTTCAGCAGAAGTGTTTTCATCTAGTGTTTGTTAGTTTAGTTTTTTACTCGCTCAGCTGTGTAGGAATAGGTATTAAAAAACGTGTTTCAGCAAAAGCGTTACCAACTCGTGTATTAGTTCTTTAACTCGTTCAGCTGTGTAAAAATAACTTTTTTTTAAATAAACGTGTATGAGCAAAAGCGTAGAGAACTCGCGTTTGTTAGTTTAGTTAGTTTTTTACTCGCTCAGATGTGTAGGAATAGCTATATTTTATAAAAACGGTTTTCAGCAAAAGCGTTACCAACTCGTTAGTTAGTTTAGTTAGTTTTTTTAACTTGCTCAACTGTGTACAATTAGCTATTACAAAAAAAACATGTTTCAGCAAAAGGGTGTCCATCTCGAGTTTGTTAATTTAGCTGACTTTTTACTCGCTCAGCTGTGTAGGAATAGCTATTAAAAAAAGTGTTTCAGCAAAAGCGTTACCAACTCGTGTGTTAGTTTAGTTAGTTTTTTAACTCGTTCAGCTGTGTGAAAATAACTTTTTTTAAATAAACGTGTTTGAGCAAAAGCGTGGATAACTGGCGTTTGTTAGTTCAGTTAGTTTTTTACTCGCTCAGCTGTGTAGGAATAGCTATAATTTTCAAATACGTGTTGCAGCAAAAGCGTGTCCATCTCGTGTTTGTTACTTTAGTTAGTTTTTTCAACTCGCTCAACTGTGTACAAATAACTACTTAAAAAAAGCGTGTTTCAGCAAAAGTGTGTCCATCTCGTGCTTGTTAGTTTAGTTAGTTTTTTAAGTTGCTCAGCTGTGTACAAATAGCTATTAAAAAAAGTGTTTCAGCAAAAGCGTGTCCCTCTCGTGTTTGTTAGTTTAGTTAGTTTTTTCAACTCGCTCCACATTGTATAAATAGCTATTTAAAAAAACGTGTTTCTGCAAAAGTGTTTCCATCTCGAGTTTGTTAATTTAGTTAGTTTTTTAACTCGCTCAGCGGTGTATGAATAGCTATTTAAAAAACTGTATTTCAGCAGAAGCGTTATCAACTCGTGTGTTAGTTTAGTTAGTTTTTTAAATCGCTCAAATGTGTACAAATAACTATATAAAAAACCGTGTTTGAGCAAAAGCGTGTGCAACTCGCATTTGTTAGTTTACTTAGTTTTTTAACTCGCTTAGATCTGTAGGAATAGCTATTTTTTTAAAAGACGCGTTTCAGCTCGTGTGTTAGTTTTGTTAGTTCTAGATCTGTAGGAATAGCTATTTTTTTAAAAGACGCGTTTCAGCTCGTGTGTTAGTTTTGTTAGTTTTTTTTAACTCACTCAACTTTGTGAAAAAAGGCTGTTTTAGAAAAAAAACACGATTAATGTGGAATATTTAGGATTATTCCATAACAGTCTTAACGTGATGTCGAAAGTCTGCTGTAACGGAGTACGCGTTTTTTAAGGAAGTATTTAATGCCACTCAGCGTGAACATAGCGTGAACAAAATTAAAAAAAATAGTATATTTCTTACCAACGCCGAAAAATAGGTTTTTTCGGCCGAAGTGCGAACGATATTTTTTATCTTACCTGTATAAAAAATTAGCATTTTGAGTGTCTGTATAGAGGGAGCAAAGTTGTTGTTTTCCGCCGAAGGGTGGTCATGAGCGGACTGGAATGAGCGAGCGGAAAAGTGGCCCGCGGGCGCAAAATGCAATTTTGCGCCATTGGGTCATTTTTTCCGCCCGCTCAATTTTCCGCCCAATCATTTTCCGCCCGAGGGCCGAAAAGAACTACTTTGCGCCCGATACGCAGGCACGAAAAAGGTAATTTTTTGTGCAGGTACGACAAAAAGTACTTTTTATTTGCTATATTAAATGGACGAGGCTATTCGCACTGCAAAGTAAACGAGAGTAAACGAGAGTAAACGAGAGTAAACGAAAGTATACGAGAGTAAACGAGAGTGTAAGCGAGAGTAAGCGAGAGTAAACTAGAGTAAACGACTGAGTAAGGGAGAGTAAACTAGAGTAAACGACTGAGTAAGGGAGAGTAAACGAGAGTAAACGAGAGTAAATGAAAGTAAACGAGAGTAAACTAGTGTAAGCGAGAGTAAACAGGAGTATACTAAAGAGAAAAAGCGAGTAAACGAAAGTAAACTGAAGTACACGAGAGTAAACGAGAGTAAACTAATATAAGCAAGAGTAATTTGACGCATGATCAAGAGTAAATGATAGTAAACGAGAGTAAACTGTAGCAGCTTACTCTCTAATGTCTAAAAAAAAAGGGTTTTGTCACAAAGTTGAGCGTTTAAAATACTATAAAACAAGAGTTTGCCTCCCCAGTTAAGAAATTTCATTAAAACCAACTCGAAAGTCTGTTGCAAGGGATTTAGCGACTTTTACAATAAATGAACAACGATTTTATAATAAAAACCTAACCTAGCGCCACTGTATTATTTCTATTATTACAAAAAGGCGTTGTCTAACGCCCCTCAGCGTGAACGTAGCGTGAACGTCGCGTGAACGTAGCATGAACATAGCGTGAACGTTGCGTGAACCTTAGCGTGAACGTTGAGAAAACGTATAGAAAATGTAAAAAAAATTTTTTCGTTGTTTAGTGCTGGTACAAAATTCTCAAAAAAAAAACATTTTTTTAATTCAAAAAAATTGAAATAAAATTTTTAAAACTTCAAAATTTTTAAAACAATTTTTTTTTAATTTAAGAAATACAAAAAATTTAAAAATAAAACATTTCATAAAATGTCAAGAAAATTGATAAAATATTAAAAAAAAATTAGAAGATCAAAAATACTTAAACAAAAATCAAAAATATTCAAACATAATTCAAAAAAAAGTTTTTTTTAATTGACAAAAATTGTTACAAAATTGAAAAAAGCTCAAATAAACTAAAAAACTAACAAAACTAACAAACAAACAAACAAAAGTACTTCTTCCTAAAGAAGCTTTTGACACAGCTGAGCGAGTTAAATAAATAACAAAACTAACAAACAAATGTCGCGACGCTTTCGTCAAAAATGCGCTTTTTAAAAAAAGGTTTTGGCATACAGTAGAGCGAGTTAAATTAATAACAAACTAACAAAAAAGTTTTGGCCACGCATTTGCCAAAAGTACTTTTTTCTAAAGAAGCTTTTGGCACAATGCCGAGCGAGTTAAATAAATAACAAAACTAACAAACAAGTGTTGGCGACGCTTTTGTCAAAAACACTTTTTATCTAAAAAAAGCTTTTCATATGCAGCTGAGAGAGTTTAAAAAACTATGAAAACAAACAAGCAATGTTGGGCACGGTTTGCCAAAAAAAGCTTTAAAAAAGCTTTAAAAAAGCTTTTTTTGGCAAGCTGTTGATTATTACGAGATGTTATTTTGGCGTATTAAGACTTGCGGAATCCGTTCGCGGTACTAAATTGTTATTAATTACTGTTCATTAATAATTATCATAATCACTTTTATTAAAATGAAGTTAATAATAACGAAAATATTAATATAAATAGCCATGCGATAAATAATTACTAAAAATAACATCAATAGAAACCAAGTTCTTAGGTGGGGCGACTAAGTCGCCCCAGAGAAATTGTTAATAGTTTTGAAAATATTTTAACAATTCGAGTTTTGGTTTTACTGCCATATAAAGCAACTCAAAAAAGTAATTCTCACAAAATTTCAAGGTGAAATATGAACAATTTAAGAAATGCCATATGAAAAACCAACTTTTAGGGCGACCAAGTCGCCCCACCTGGTAGGCGAAGGGTTAACTAACATATATACCCTCTGTTTCCAATACTACACATACAAAATATGTGGGTCCATAGCTTTAACTCGTCTATTTTTTACATTTGTAAGGTAATTTTAAAAGCCAAACAAAATATCAAATAAACTTTGAAATTTAAGTTGGATTACTTGTTTGTACCCTGTTAAAATGGAGAATATTTTGTTAGCGTAGGTTTGTAAATAAAGGGTTTTTGTCACATAAAATGAAATTGCCTCTTCACTGATTTCGCATATTTTGTATGTGTAGTTGTGTAATCAGAGTGCATTTGTTAGTTTAAACATCAGCATTATGTTTTTTCATCACTTTATGACCGGAACAGCGATGTTTTGCAGTTATTTCGCATTAATAGCATTTGAACTATAGCGCAAACTTTAGCAGAACGTCATAACGTTCGTATCCATCCGGTAGAAAAAGAATCACTGTGTTAATGTGAAAGTCTAAAAACTATGAAAGAAATAATAATTTGAACATTTTGCAAAAAAGTACACCCCAAAGACCGACAAATATCCGCAAAGACCCAAAAGACTGCCAAATACCCCAAAAGACTGCCAAATACCCCCAAAGACAGCCAAAAACCCCCATAAAAGACTGCCGAAAACCCCCATAAAACTCAAAAGACCGCCTAAACCTTCCAAAGACCTGAAAGACCCGAAAGAACGTCAAAAGTCCCCAAAGACCGCCGAAAACCTCCTAAAGACTGCCAAAATCCCCAAAGACAGTCAAAAACCCCCAAATACCCCAAAGGCCGCCAAAAATTCCCAAAGACGCAAGAAACCTCCAAACATCGCCAAAAACTACCAAAGATCGTCAAAAACCCCCAAAGGCGTCAAAAACCCCTAAAGTCGCTAAGAACCCCCAAAGAGGCCAAAAACCCCCATAAAACTCAAAAGATCGCCAAAAACCCTCAAAGAACGCTAAAAATCCCTAAAGACCGCCGAAAACTTCCCAAATCCCGTCAAAAACCCCCGAATACAGTCAAAAACCCCCAAAAACCCGAAAGACCGCAAAAAATACCCAAAGACGCAAAAAACCTCCAAAAACCGCCAAATACCCTCAAAGACCTGAAAAACCGCTAAAAATCCCTAAAGACGCAAAAACCTCCAAACACCGCCAAAAACCTCCAAAGTCCGCAAAAAATCCCCAAAGACGCTAAAACCCCTTAAGATGCCAAGAACCCCCAAAGACACCAAAAACCCCATAAAACTCAAAAGACCTCCAAAAACCCCCACCCTGATAGAACATGATGTATATTATACATATATTAGATGGACATTCATACATAAAATAGATATATACATCCTTACTAATATATAAATGGGAATATATGTTTGTTTGTTTGTTTGTCCGACCATCGCGCAAAAATTATGTTGTTGAATCAAAATCCATTTAACATATATGACTCTACGGCTCTTCGAAAGTGGCGTAGGCTATATAGATTGTGGGAATTTATGTTTGTTTGTTTGTTTGTTTGTTTGTTTGTTTGTTTGTTTGTTCGAGCATCACGCTTAGACTAATACAGCTTTCAAAATACCGACTTC
>JABFPB010002365.1:0-20400 GCA_022817645.1 Ceratoteleas bidentatus
CGACGGAGCGGGAAGCCCACATTTCCGCCCGTCAGGGCGGGAATGTGGGTATTCCCGCCCGGAGTGAGGGAAAATAATTAATTTTGATCAGCATTAATTATTTTATTCTGTTGTGGATTTCTACGTCTCGCGAAATCCACAGTGAAATTTGCAATATGCTTTAATTAGTATAAAACACACTTTGCCTAAACGGAACGGTTTATTGATCAGGACAGTTGTTTTACACGTCGTCAAGGGAAGTGCATGTTGTGCAAAAGTGCAACATACACTTCCCTCTTGATATTTTTGCAACAAATGCAAAAATATTTTTTAATATTTACTAAATATTTACTAAATATTACCCGTTATTAGAGTGTGAGGAAGACATCTCATATGTACACGGAGAGAATTTCCTAACTATAAAAGCATGAGGCCGCTTGTTCAAAAAGCAAGAACCCCTGTCATGCCATTATTTCACCGTGATTCATACTACTAAAGCAGGAATCCATGCAAAATAAGGTAAGACCCCTGTTTTCCTAGCATGACACCCATGCTATAATTGCATGAGATGTCATTCTGCAAAAGCAAGATGCCAATGCATGCTTTTATAGCAAGAAAATTGTCACCGTGTAGAAACACCGTGCGATCAATGAAAACTTAATAATTAAAACAATGGGTTAACTATTCATGTCACATTACGCAAGACATGTATATCTTTGGGTTTAATCTAGCTTAGTGTTGGGTAAGTTACAAAAAAAGTAACTAGTTACAAGTTACAGTTACATGAAAAAAAGTAACTTAGTTACAGTTATTAGTTAGTAACCTTTTTTGTAACTTATAACTTTAGTTGCAGTTACTATCCAACCCTTGTCTAGCTAAATATATTACCGTGATGTCGAAAGCGAGGAGCATGTTTGAATTGATGTAAAATGATAATTCGATAATTAAGAGATCGGATGTTAATTTGCTGACCAGAGCGTCAAATCTGCGTGTTTTGAACTGATTTTCGGCTATTTACAGTCTGAAAATGTATATTGCAGATTTTCGCAGACATTCGCAGATATGTATTCTGTAAAAGTCTTACAATGTCGAGAAAAGTCAGAAAATGTACTTCATGTAACACATTTGCAGACTTTCCCAGAAAAAGTCACAATTTCAGAACTTTGTCATCTTTTTATTACAAAATTTTCTTTAACAGATATTTAGCAACCGCTTGTGATGTAATATTTATAAATTACTGATTGTAAGTGTTATATAAGGATGTCTAAGACAAAAAGTAAAGTAAGGTTTTTGTTTCCATTTTTAATAATATCGGTAAAACTAGCGACACAAAATTATTTATATTTGGTACTAATTATCTCAATAATATAACTAATGACATAACCGATTTGTAATCATTTCTTAATATTTTATCCTGTGTAATTCTGAAATGTAAGACAGTTTGTCAGTTCCCATAAGAGCTAATGTAATTTTCGGTAACTTTGACAATTTGTATCTCAAATTCTACACTATCAGAAATGTCATGAAATTTAATGTTAAAACTGGAAACTCATTTCATTGACGTAGGGTGGATGCACCAGTGAATGGTCACTACCCAGTGAATGGTCAATGCATTGGAATGACAAAGATAGACAATGCGTTTTAAATGGGTGACCATTCACTGGTACCTTTACCCTACATTAGAATTAATGAACAAGTAGTGGAATTTTCAATATTCCTATATTGATTGTATAGAAGAGATAATGAAATTTCATGTGCTTTTATATTAATTTTCATGCACTCAGTACTGAATTTCATTTTAATGTACAAGCACTGGAAGTTTTATGCAGACATTTTTCTCAGTGCAGCGACACAACTTCGTTGATATTGGACAAAATAAAATTAATCATATTAATCTATATTTGAGTAAATTGTCATTCATTTCCTAATACATACGTATTGTGATTGTACAACCTCAAGTTCCTTAGGTAATAGTTGCACAAAAACGAAATAATGTTCTTACAATGCAGGGGAAAAACCGGCCCGAGAATACTGTCCTGTTAGTGCTTCGCAGTATTTTGCATTCTCAACAGAATGCAAAATATAACATCACTGTAATTATAGTCTGTTAAGTAAATAGCATTAAAATACATTTTATGTTTGTTGCAAAGCTTGGATCAATTAAAGATATTTCGTAAGAAAAGCTTTTAACCTAAAAGTATTTAATTATCGCCCAATAATTATATCGTCGTGCATTTGAAACTTTATTTATAAACACAAATCCGATCTGTGTAATTTGATATTTTAATAGCTGATAATATTCATTAAGTTATTCTCAGTATTAAACACCACTTATTACCGTTTGAGACATTTAATGACTTTACTGTCTTTTCCGGATTCTCAGCTTCTATGAGCTTAGGTTTTTTTGTTTATTTTTAGATATTAATGGATTTACAAGACTTCAAAATAGGAATTATTTTCACTTTAGATGGTGATATTTAATAAAATACTAAGAACGCATTATGTTACACTGAGAAAAATATTTATGGACAACCAAATGAGCGGTTATGTTTACCGAATGAGTTAGTTACTTGTTACAAATTTAACCTCGCAAGACGTTTTGCTTGCTACAAAAATTTGATAAATGTTCACTATTTACGATCTTTTTTTACAAATTCACATGATTTAGTACGTTTGATGAACACAAGTCGCAATATATTTATTACATATTCGCAATTCCCCTTTTTAAATGTATAAATAAATAATCTTTCCACGCGACACCGCGCGTAACAATTTATGTGTATTGATTGGCAAATCCAATTCTATCTTGTTAAACGGAAACGAACTTGTTGATTTACTTAACTTTTAATTGATTTATTCAAATGACCATCAAAATGACACATATGACTGCATCATCTGCAACGCCCCAGAAAGCTTGTTTTCTCGCAGTCCGCTTCTGCGAGAGAAAGACAAACAAAGGCTCAATGTGTCAAACGTGAAAACGCGGAACTGCCGTAAGTAATTGCGCAAAAATTGTGCCGATCATAATACACGCTGACTGAGTTATTTAGTGACTTTCACCGCTGATTTCGAGCGGAGCTTCATAAGCGGCTTGCCTCAGTTTCAAATTCTGTTCTCGTCAATGAATTCCGAGCGCAGGAAGACGAGGCGACGAACAACGCGTTGACAGTTTCCGAGCGATGTAGGAAAAAGATAGGACGCCGAAGGAGGGGCGAAGGAAATGAAACGGCACCGTTCTTTTTCTCCCTCTGTCGCGCGTTCGAAGTCAGGCAGAACGTTATTTGCACTGGGTTTGTCTTTTTTTAACGGGGCTTATTGTCGGAACAGTTTGCTGAACAGCTCAGCCGGCTGATCTCCAGGGATGAGTATGAACTGTATTCCATATAGATATAGACACGCGGAAAGCCACGTATTAGCCACCAAGAATGCTCTTTTACAAGGATTTCGTCGCTCGTTAAAATGTTTGGGACTTATCGTGCCAATGTATAATAATCATTGGTATCTAATAGGGCTGAGTCAAATCCTGTTTTCGTTTTGCTTTCCTTTAGGATCACGCTTTGTTGTCGCGCGCCGCTTAACACCTTCGGGTTAATTCGTTTGCCACTTGAAATGACGCTTTCCGGATCATTTCGATCGTTCAAAGTTGGAGATTTTCAATTGGACATAATTATTGGTTCATCAATCAAGATTAAAAAGACGGATCTTCTGTGAAGCTCGCCGTTTGAGAATTTGGATTGTGTTTTAGAAATCTCCATTCCAATTTCTTGGTTAGTATGTCCGTCATTGCTCTGCAATCGGTGTCGTCAGGTTGTCTTACTCTAAAAGATTTAGGTAATTTTACAGATTTTGCTATCCAGAGTTGTTTAGCTCATGGGCGTGATATTCAGGATGATCCAAGAAAAGCCTTCGATCTTGGATGTTATAAATGTTTTAATGACTAGTATTTGGGTACGACCTATCGTGACACAGGTCTAAGAATAACTAATCAAACTAATTCCAATTTGGAGATCAGAGTCGTTCGGCGCTAATCAAAATAAATAGAATAGCGCGACCATTCGAATAGTCGCAACAAGAGTGTTTGATGACCAAACTTGTTGAGTCTTGTAGAAGGAATTATTCTTGAAGCAAAGTCGTTAAATTTCATATTCATCTAATTGCTTCCAAAGACTGCCATTGTACAGCTCAACTCCCCAAAGAACAATCCGTCGCCTTGCATCCGAACCGTCGGCCCGAACAGGACCGTTTCGCGTTCTCGGCGACGTGTGTAATGCCCGAGCACTTTTGGCGCGTTCGGCGGATATCCACAGTAAGCGTCTGCACCGCCACAACATAGCAATTTAACTTGCTCACGTGCGAGCGCGGTTAATGCTCTTACGGGATTCCGAAAAGATCAGCCAGCATTACTATGCTATTAGCGTGACTAAAACCGGCTTGCTTCCATAAACCTACTAACGTGCGCCGCTACTTTATTCCGCGCGCTCGCCCATTCACAAACTCTTAGCCAATTTCCTTCATTGACCAGCGGCGGACGCGCGCGACCCCTTTCGCGGCCGAAATCGTCGCGCTTGCCGCGCGGCGTCGATTTTCGGATACCATTGTGAATTATCGGCGCGGCGTCGATTGGTCGGCCCCCGGCGACCCCGGCGCCGCCCGTGGCTGTTTCTTAAAATCCCGGGGGTTCCCCCGGCCGACGCGTCTCGACGAATCCCGAGCCGCGTCGCGCGGCGATCGACCGCGCGCCTCCCCTCCCGCGCCGCCACCCCTCCAGTGACCTCCCCCGACCGACGGCGCGCGCCTATTGGACGGGCCGCGCCCCACCCCGGCGGCGCCGATTTTTGCTCGCGCCATCTGGGTCTTGGCTCGGGCGGTTCCGCTGCCCCGCGCCCCTGCAACGCAGCGACCGACCAGCGAACTTGTCGTGAAAAGTTGGCCGCTACTCCGCAAGAGAGACGCGCGAATACGTCAACAGCGCCGTCCGGCTGCATGTGCCAACCTGCCCCGCGCCCGGGATTAAGCCACGCGAGCGGCTCGCGCGCCGCCTGGTGCCAACTGTTGAGTTCCATCCTGGGGCCGGGTTCGGCGGAACCCCGGAGCGACATCCGGCTCGAGGGATCACATTCGGACCGTACGGTGCGCCACGGCTGCAGACTGGGTGAGTGCTGTTGAGGTGCGCGGGTTCGTGTGGAGCAAGATCTGTGCTGCACTTCTGGCTGAGGAGTCGAGCATTTTGTTTTCGGTGCATTTCGAGAGTTTTGGCCCGGAGATGTGTTGTGTTCGGGTATGCTCTAATAGACAAATCTTCTAAACCCCGTGGGTTCGACGCTGAGTCTACGTTCAAACCCTGAATATTCATTCACGTACATTCAACGTGGATTCCATGTTTCGTGTGTGTTAGGGTAGTGGGTTAGGATAGCCGGTGCCGAATTTCACTGTGTTGCGATGGATCTTGTGCTGGGATTCCTGCAGTGGTTAGCTGAAAAAGTGGTTTGGATGTGGTTTTTTGCTTGGAAACATCTTCTGAGCGGTTTCTGCTTCTTGCTTCGTTCCCTTATCTGACGATCTTGGAAAAAGGCACTTTTCCTTAGTGTTCCGGATAATCATCATCAGATTGAATGATGATTATCCGGATTTTTTTATCCCTCTTCAATCTTTTTTATCCCTCTTCTTTTTGAAATCATGTCCAATTCTTGATACGGCACGAGTTTGGGTCACCAAATGTATCTGATAATAACACATTGTCCATATTATGCCGCACTAACTGAAACAATTATAAAACTCCCTATTTTCTTACTTAACCTGTCCGCAACATTATAACATATATATATGATAATTTTGTAATGATTTGGAAAGCAGATGAAACAGACGGTAAAAAGTTTAGTTTTAACATTAGAAGTCTTGAAGTGTAACGTCAAAACCAGAGGGAAAGAGCTGAGGTTTTGTCGTATCGACAAAACCTCAGCTATAAATTCACTAGCACTCCTCTGGAAGAGGAGTGCTAGTGAATTTATTACGAGTTGCTGGACTTTTAGGCGATTGACAGAAGAATATTTTAGTAAGGAGAGCTCGTTCTGTGAGAGGCGAAATTGTTGCTCGTTAGCGGAGAGTTTGAGAAGCAGTCGGATGTATAAAGGATTGTGTGTTATATAGCGGCAGCACGCGACATTGAATGCGTAGGACTTCGTTAGGTATGATTGTTGAATTGGAAATTGTTTATATAGGTTCATAGGCTGATTAATGAACGTATCTGTCCTTTAAAAGGCAATGTTATTGTAAGAAGTGATATAATCCCAGAAAATTCCCAAACAAATATTAAGTTTGTATGCGGTTGTGGAAGAAAATATATATCGTTATTTTGCAAGTATTTACCGAAAATGTAAGAAAATATATCACATTCTTCGACAAATAGTAAATGATACCTCCCAAAAACTATGTACATGTTAACACAATTTTTCGAAGGACTAGCAAATTTTAATTTATTTCAATAAACATTTAATTTTAAATATGCACCATTGGTTTCAACGTAAAACTACAAAAAGAATGTTCTTTGCCACAAATAGTAACAATTCTTTAGTCCAAAGAAAGGGCTGAAAACACCTTTGACTTACAAAGCCCAGTTCCGACGTCGACGCATTGGATCAAATTTTACGTGCTTTTCGGGGAAAGACACACAGACTTTCTCGGAAAACCTCTAATACAATTTTTCTCTCACATCAGGAAGTGACCAATTAGAGAGACATTGATGTTATGGTGCTGTCGTGTATGAAATCCGCAAATCCCATTGTCGATGAAAATGGCATAGAAAAACAATCAACTTTTTGTCGCGCCTTAACGAGCGTCGCCGTTCTAATCGCATTTAATCAGCATCAATTGATTTGCTTATCAGATTCAGCAACAACGACGAGCCGTGTATTAAAACGCGCGAGATCCTCGATCGTTGCTTTAGATTAATCGTAATCCATTCACAGCCAATCTTATCGAATTAGCTTGTCAAGTTGTCAATTTCGACTTATTGCCTGCATTCTTCGACCACGTTCCTCCTGCGTCCTTTAAGTCGTTAACACATTACGCAACCTCACCCGAATTCGCTCTATCAGGCTAATTTAAATTCGACAAACTTTGTCACGAGCCAAACTTAAAAGCCGAAGCATCGTCGGCGATCTAGATTGCTGCGCAATACTGTGCTCCGACCACTTATTCCGTCCGACGCATTTGGTAAAAAAATTGTTTAATAAAATAAGATGTTAAATATGAGCGAAAAAATTGCCCAATCCACGTTTCCGAACTTTTCCCTACGATCGCGAGTCAGTCGCGATCATTTGCGACGCGAAATGACCGTTCCAGATTAAACGCGACCCATAATTTGGTGTTTATAAAGCACTTTCTGTAATTAAAACGGCCAAATGCATTATCGTTCATTGTCATAGGTACAATTACCATTTCGCGGTGGAAAAGCCGAGCTTACCGGTCGCGGTTTGCAAATTCGAAAATTGCGGCAACGGAATCCGCTGAAAATGGCCGCCGCTAGCGAGGCGAATGAGCATTCCGCCGCGGCGCTCGCAAAAATAGCAAATGCGACAGTTGCAATGCGGATTGCCCGTGGAAATTGAATTCGGCCGCGAATTCGAACCAGCTCCCGTGGATTTCGTTGACCGAGGCGCCTTGTGTCGCGCGCCCCCAACCTAATTCAATAAAACTGTACCCAAGGAACGTAAGGTTTCACGTTCATGTGGTATTGACGTTTTACGACCGCACGTGGACGTAGGTGTTGAGTGCGCAAAACTAACGTGGAATCCTTGACGTGATTTCTTCTCCCATTTCAGCCGTCATTCAAGCAGCAGAAAAAGATATCAACCTTACTTTTTTCTTTTTCTTATATTTTTTAATTTTCTCATGCCTTTGTAAATATAGTTGCGAATTCTGGTTTCATTCGGTGTGGGAAATCCCATAAAAAAGTCAGATTTGCTATACCATGAGAGAAAAGTTAACCCAAGTTGTACTGATTCTTAAATGTGTCTTGATATGACACTTTCTATGCGAGTAGGAGAGAATAAAATTTTGTGTTTGGAGCACTACATTTCTAAAAATTAGCTGTTAAAAAAGTGTTGAACTGTGAAATTTTCACTACAATTTGGTGTTCAGAAAAATCATACCAAAGATATTCACGCTGAAGGAAATGTGGCATCTCTTGATTTTTTAATAATTGAAATACCTTGGTTCTTAATTTTCATTTGTCGTAAATCATCACACATGATGAGAAAAAAAGGACTGTTTTTCCATACATATGAAGATAAAACAAAGACAAAACTTATTTTTAAACGGGGAAAAAGATTTTCCAGTATATTGTAGATAGAAAAAGAGGACTCTATGTCGATAAGTGAAGAAATTCATGAAGTGTACAGCAAATATATAAAGAACCACAATATTCGGTTGAGAATATTCATATACCGCATTTAAAAACTCTACATACTTTGTTACAAAGTTTTCAGAACCCTAAAATATCATACATATATACAAAGTTTAAGTAATATAAACTTTAGAACAAAGTTATGAAAAAATATAGAAATTTTCATATACCGTTTCTCGTTGGTCGCATGTACATGTGAATAACTTTAATGGCCGCTTCGACTTTTTCGAGCGAAACGATGTTATTGTTTTAGGAGGAGGAGGAGGAGGAGGTGGGATCTATTGGCGAAGTTCGGAATTGTACATTTCTTTCTCGCAAGCGACAATCGTCGCCAGTAGCAGTATATATACCGTATATATAAAATTGTTGGTAGTGATAAATGTTACCGACGACGATTAGTTAGGTTGTGTTAGGTTACGTTATTTAATATGCCTTCCAATGCGTTGTACGTGCGAGGGTGAGAGTACACTGTAAAAAAAGAAGTTGAATTTTAAACCAGGTTTTCAAGCATATATACTTGAAAACCTGGTTTAAAATTCGAAGTTTGATCTAACATTCCAGGGTATATGCTTTAATATTCAAGTTGAACTTTAATTTAAAACTCACTTCAAAACTGTGGCATTCTTACCTAAAAAGGCTATAAAACATGATGTGACTTTAAAGTTACTCTTTAAAATTAAAGCGAATATGATTTAATTTTAAAGTAAATATGCTTGAACTTAAAAGTCGGACTTTGAAATTCAAGCATTTTTACTTGCAACTGAATTAAAGTAAATATCATTATATCAAACGGATATGTCATTAGACATATTCGTCGAGAGCCAAGGAAAATTCCTGTCGCCCCACCGCTTGTTTAAATCTTCCTAAAAAATGTCCGTATTTTCCCAGGAAATTTATGTTTCGCATTTTCGGGAAATTCCGTAGAATGTTTTCTTCTACGGAATTGCCAGGAACTTTTACCGCGGGTAGATATGAAAATATAACGAAGTTCTTGCTTATCATTCACATATTTTTTTCTCCGTGTAGTAAAACGAATTCTAAATATGTCACACTTCACTCCTAAAAGCTTCACTTCTGAGATTTTCAACAGTGTATGTATACGTTGCAGGTATCTTGCACGGCTTTGTCTAGTTTTTCAGGCTGGAGCCTCAGAATTGGGTTTTGTTAAAAAAATTGGGTCTTGTTAAAAAAATGTTTATTTAACAAGAGTTATTTAAAATCAAAAGCTGCAATTGTTATTTCAAAATAATTTCCAGTTGGAACATTAGAAAACAGATTATGTTTTATTTGAAGAGGCTCTCTATCGTTTACATTTAAGAAAATCCCTTTGTAAATGGACGAATGGCCGTGAAAATACTATTTTTGAATATAAGATACAGTGTGAAATAAGACTTGAATACTTCGGTGTTTTGAAACAGTCAGAAAATTATGTCAGCCAAGTTATACTTTCTAGTGGTTCTACCCTGCATAATTCATGTATTCTCTTTAGACTATACATGGAAAAAAATTATGGTACATCATTTCACCCGTTTTCACCGGCGCTTCTGACGTTTCATAGTTTGGACCATCAGAGTGACCAAACCGGGAGCTGAGACGGCCCGTATCGGGAACTTAGACGTCCCGAATTTCGGGAATTGCAAGTTGGCATGTCTCAAGCACCATACCGATACTCTGAGGTACCGAATTCGGGATTTCAGACGTCCCGAATAGTGAGACAAAAGATTTTCCGTGTAGTAATATACAATGACCTACTTTTTGGTCGAAAATCGATAACTCGTAAGGACTTTGATGGCGGGATCATACAAATGGATTTATTTATCATTGACGACTCCAAGTAAAATAATGCACTCAAACCTGTATGTAAAAACAATTGAGAGTAGCGAGATTTTCGCGGAAATATGTAATCAGCTTATAGTAATCTCCCCAGCTGGCTCAACTTCCAGTTAAAGATCTTGTTTCAGGACCTCCGATTCCCGTAAGTGGAGCAACGTGGCACGCGTCTCTTGCACCATAATTGCGTTTGCAGTTGTTTGTACTATTCCACTAATCATTTTATGAAAATATCATGCTTATTAGCAAATCGCTTTCCTCGCATTAACTTTTAATTAATTTGTTTAGCATGCTAACTTGCATAAAACATGCAGATTACTAACACAAGCAATGATTTGTGATCTCGTAAATAAAATTGTAATGAATATTTCATTGGTACAAACCTTTTTGCTCAATCTAAGTAAATGATTGATTAATCCCAATTAAACTAATTAATTAACTCGTTTGTTATTTATTACAATGTTAGACAATAATTTATAATAGTAACTTTTTATTGTCATTGACGTAAATTTACTATACGTTTAACATGTGATGGTAAAAAATTTAATTTGTTTACCAAATATAACTAAAAATATACAGTAAAATATGATAAATATTGTTTGCTATATTATAGCTATCAATAATATTTTTTACAATAAAACATGTTGGACTTCCCATCCTCATTTCTGAATAACCCTTCGTGGGTCCCTTTAAATTCTTTACTGAAATGATTGTTTGGGTTACCAACGATATTACAAATTCGCAACATTAAACAAATCTTGAACCAAAACTAATTTTTTAATACAAAACTGTTAAATGAATTACTGAAGATATCAAAAGATCTACTAAACGAAGTGTCAGTCTCTTGTGTTTGAGATTAGATATCAACGGCTCAGAATTGAGCCTTATTGTACAATGAATGAGTTATTTACCCAGTAGCAAAATAACGTTGTCTCAATATAGTCCACTCAGTGTCAAGTACTTTATTGACTCCATAGCGATTATTATATACTTGAGTGGTTCTTGAATTTAGATTTCCCTGTAATGGTAAATAATGTCACAATCAAATTCTGAATCGTGTATATATGATGATGTTGTGGTGTTGTGGTAAAAACTTTCATTCAATTCGAACAATTTAGCTCGCTTTCTAAAAAAATAAAACAAACAAACAAACATATGTTCCAACATTTAGTGGAAATAAATTTTCTAGAAATCTCTTAATGTTTCGGAGTATATCTGAAAAACTCTGATATTAAATATTCTAAATATTAAGGGCCATTCAGAATGTTTCAGTTCTTTGGGAAACAAGCCGAAATTCAAATGTCGAAAATTCTTTCCTTCGTGTTCTCCGCGCCAAAACTCTGAAAGACGTTGCGATGGCGCAAAATGGTGTAACAAAAAGTGCCGAAAAGCGTCGCCCGATCAAAGAAAGCAAGCCCGGCCAGCATCTCCGTGGAACCGAAAACAGAAAATCCCCGAACAATTAAATTCGCCAAAAGCAAATATCGGCGCGTCTCTGCGGGTATGCCCCATCTCGAAAAAAGTCTCATTCAAAATTAGCTCGAAGAAATCAGAAAGTTCTTTATACCGTGAACAAATAAACCGGCGACGCTCGGCCGAGGAAGAAGGAAAAAGCCGCGATACACGGCGCGCCGATCGCGCGACATAAAGGGGAAGCCAATGGGGGCCGAAAATCCCGACGAATAGGGATAAACGCGGGAGAACGGAGCGAGAATTGTCCCCGGAATTGAGCCCGGCAGCGGGATCGTCGATTCGACCAAGACATTTCCACGGGAATTAAGCTTCACGCTCAATAAGCGTGACACTCTAGGCCGAATCGCGAATTCGACGTCGCTTAGTTGTTATTGTTCCGGCGCGTCGATCCTCGGCGCCTCTTTTTACGCGAAACGCAAACGAGTCGTCCTTTATTTCCGTCGCCGAACAAGTCCGACGGCTCGCGCCGCAACAACGCCCTCTAATTGGATTAGGGCGGACGGCGCGACGTTTTTCCCGCGGCGATTGTTTCAAATTATTTTCGGCGATGTGTTGCGGGCGTCGATGGCGACGCGAAAAACGCTAAACAATTTGCGCCATTAAAGCGCCGACGGCCCCGCCGGCGCGAAATAAATCAAAAGTCAGCGCCGCGCACCGGCTAATTGAAGCGTCAAGCGAAAATACCGAGCTATCGATTTTACGCCGCGCCAAATAACCGTGGAAAATAATTTAGCGGCAATATGCAAAGTCGCGCTCGATATCGGCGTTTGTGCTTACGACGATACTTGAGAATCGGTCAGTGAAGAGAAATTGGAAGAAAAGATGCAAGAATGCAAGTTTACACTTACGAGTGCTTGTTCTTTCATTTCAACTGTTTTTATTCATTTTTACACGGAAAAACGTGGGCACCACTGAGTCGAAAGAAAGATTCATTTTGAAATTTCAAATTAAAATCAATTTGATTTATTTTTGATTTTTTTTTAAATCAACACTAAAATTAAACTCAAAAGTTGATTTAAAAGATCGTAAACTAAAGTCACATCAATTGCGTAAATAAAAATCACATACAATATATTGCACATTATTACAATTATTATATATTATTTTTAACTATATATATCACTAAAAAATATGCATATACGATTCAAGTACGTGTTGTATGGTGAAATGAAACATATTTGTACATTCATCGTCGAACTTACACACGTGCGATTTCGAGTTTCCGACCACATGCTTCGCAATGTCGGTACAATGCAATGTTGCTTGGGAAGAGCCCTTCAGAAACAATGCGGTTGTGTGCAAACACTCATGGAAACAATGCGCCCTGAAATTTAACTCGCTACGAGAGCCCCGCCATAGCAGCTAACTTCTAACGATCGCCATAGATCAAGCTCCCGAGTCAGGCCAAAGAAACCATTTCAAAATGTTAAGAGCCTCGAGCGCCGCGCTTTTCAGGTCAAACAGCGGGCACTTGAGAAAATTGTCTGCTGTAAGAAATTCAGAGAATTGCAGTAAGACCGAACATTCGCTGTATCGAACAAACTGTGACATTCGCGATTGCATTAAATTCAAAATTGACCACTCCCCTATTCAGCCGAGGGTAATATTATCATATATATTTTAATGCGCCTAGGTACTTCCACGATCAACATTATTATTACAATTTTACTATGGCTTCAGCTTGATTACACGATTTAATACCGTATTGTATTTTACTAATACTCGATTGTATACAACGATAAATTATTATGTAATACGATTCCGTATCCCGAGTTAAAGTTTCCGCGTGATTCCGGTAATTGCTCGGAAATCTGTGCAACGTAAATTTCCAAAGATGAACAAGAAAAATCCGAAATTCAATGATATAATTCTTTGATGACACGCAGTGTCGAAAACGCAATTTGCGGCTCTAGGGCAATTTTGAAAATTGCGTTTTTCGTTCCCTTGTACCATAATATATCGTATACACCACGGCCAATGTAATGGATGTCCAGTTTTTCTGCGCTTGGTATAAAATATACTATAGTTTACTAGACAGTTATACTAAGAGTCGCGCTTCTTTCAATTTTACAACAAATATCTGCCTATCAAACTATGGAGTTCTTTCGTTCCATTACGAATTTTTTTGGAGTTTAGAACTAAATGTTGATGGTATAACGGGGAACATCTGATTCTGTCACAAATTTACGCCGCTGCACCCCAGCGGTGGGGGTGGGGAATAAGTTTCAAATATTACATGGGAAAGCTTATTTTTCTTGCGGATAAAAATGTAGTAGCTTTTATTAGAAAAGATTTTTTTAATTTCTGTAAGATGGCACTGTAATCGACACAATTGTTTGCGGGGGTCATATAAACAAACGTTTAATTTAATAAAATGTGGAGTTTACCACCTGAGGACACTAAAGTCCACCACAGTAGAAAAAAATGTTTATTTATAGAATGTCGATAATCCGTAACATTTGTCTAATCATTGGCGCTGTAGTCGAATATTTTGAAATTTTATGAAAGCAAAGAAAAATACCTTAATAATGTGAAAGTTATGCTTTTAATAAACCTTACCGTTCATCGTATACATATAATCTCGAAGGAATAAACGATTTTTGTCAGAGAAAGTCAACTAATTGTCAGATGAAGTGGGTCTGCAAATCAAGTTTGAATCGAGCTTTGAATTTTCTACCATGCGATTTTCAAATCGTGTTAGAGCGAAATTCGCGTTGTACAAGTACCGCGTTGTACAAGGGATACCTGTTATTAAAATTTAACGTGTTTCAATGTTCAAAAATACTTCGAAAACTTTGTAACTTCGAAAACTTCGAAACTTCGAAACCTTCGAATCCTTCGACCTTAGAAGCCTTCGATACCATTTCATTGAACTTCGAACATTCGAATATTCGAAAGTAATTGACTTTGAATTTCAGTATTAGCCCTCGTTTTTTACTAAAAATAAGGTTTGTTGTATCTTCATATAGAAAAATCGTCGTACGTTTTTTCTCATCAAGTGTGATGATTTAGTACAAATAAAAATAAAGAACCAAGATATTTTCATTATTAGAAAAATCAAGGGATTTCACACTTTCTTCAGTGTGAATATCTTTGATGTAGATTTTTCTGGACTCCAATTTGTAGTGAAAATTTCATACTTCAACATCTTTTTGGAACATCTAATTTTTAATAGTGTATCTGTGAAAATGATCGTTTCATATTCCCAAGTAATCCCAGGAATTGCTCGGACATTATAAATCGGGATCACATCACAAATTCATTATCAAGAGTGCATGTGATGAACACTGATGTATCGCTCAATCATTTTGCGTATTTTGCTGGGAATTAAGATAAGGCATTTTCGGACGAATTGGGATTAATCGTATCACTTGCTGGAAAAAATTATTGAATTAGCATTTAGATAATTGGATGGGAAAACACAACGATAACCTACATCGAGCGGTCATTGTGAATGTGGTCTATACTTAATTTCTAACGGCTGAGGTACGGATGTTGCACAGCAGCTGTGTTGCGGCATCTGCGCTCGTTAATTGCGATTCTCATTCCGACTATCACATTTGAAAATAAGTGGCAAATATTTTCTTAATGATTCTGTCGACCCAGGTTCTTTCGACCCAGCTAATTTTTTAAACGTGGCATTTGAAATAATTAAAAAAACACGTCGGCTTTTAGTGGCGACGCGTTTTTGGCTCTCTACCTGGTTAATCTGACAGTGGACAATCGTTTCCTAAACAGCTTCCTAAATTGTCTTTAAGTTACCGGGAGTCCTAAAAAAATACAACATTTTTTCGCTTAGAGACACCACCGCGCGGTCAAGCGTACCACGGGATATTTGGACATTTTTGGACAATTAAAAAGCGCTATGTAAATAATAAGGTTTTTTTGTGGAAGCGGTTGTAAGAGGAAGGTGATGGTCGTGAAATTGTGTTCCCGTCTCGAATATCTGGAATCGGAACGAACGTATTTTCGTGTTAAAAATGGTTGAAAAAGTGGTTATTTATACGATCGAAATTTTTATTTGCGCGCATGAAAAATAGTGCATTGCCCATCTATCCTTTATATATATCACGCAACAAAAATATACATTTTACGCAGTTTATCACCATCATTTCCAACAAATATGTTTTAATGTATGTACAAATATATTATTATATTTTATTTCATGTTTTATGAATTTTGTTTCGGCGTACAAATATTGATGTATATGTGATGAATAAAAAACTGTGTGTCGATCTGCATATATTTTTATGTACGCGGTAAGTGTGTACTTACCGCCTGCTCAGTAGGGCGGTAAGTTCGTCATTAGAGCTCTAGAGCTCAATGTAATACTTTAAGCTATCCAACAGGTTGTTTATGCACATATCGCACACTTTATACATAAAACATAGTATGTATGACGAGCGGTAGGTCATTATTGACATGCACGGAGTTGCACGGAAAAAAGGTTCTATAATGTTCACAGGAATTTAGCATGGAGATATTACAGGACTAGTGTCTTGCGAGAATAACAGAACTTTCCTGTAGTATCTACAGTATAACTGAGCTTGTAGTTTCTATTGTCCGCGGCCTGTAGATTCTACAGGAGCGATTGGTGACAGCGCCGCGCACAGTGACATTATATTTTGACGTTATATTTTGAGGTTAAGTTGCCCCAAGTCCACGCGAAACATGCATTCAGTGCCGGTATCGCTCGCGAAAGTTGTTTTTACTTACTTAATGTCATGTTATCGAATTTCGGTTGATTTGGACACTTGGACGTGATGAACAAATTCGTCGACATATGCTACAAGCCGGCTCCTGTAGAACCTACAGGAACCGACTTGTAAATATACAAGTCGGTTCCTGTAGGTTCTACACTAACTTCTCAGCATGGAATATCAAAATGTCTCGGTCAGTAAACTCCTGTAACAACAAAAAATCTGTTTTTTCCGTGTGACCACGCAGGTCAATAATGGCTCACTTACCGCCCTTGATACATAATATAATATTACATACATATACTGCCTTCATCTGGCGCCTCAAAAAAATCTGCCTGAATGAAATTGTTCAGCAAAAACACGGCAATACAATTTAACCGGATAATTACCGGTAAATTAGCTCCGCTTAGCTTTAGGATTTTCGAAAATCGGTTTAACCCGTAAATTGTCTCGACCGGGGAATAACAGCTCAAACCGATATTTTAGCAAGACCACACATGGACCGGGCTATTATTTCTCTCTTGCTGAGCAAGATGCACCCCTTGGTAATAAAATTGATTCAAGTCGACCACCCCCGCGTCTATTTATAAGGCCATCAAGAGCCCGAGGGTCCTTTGAGGCCAATCGAGTGTCGACTCGGGCATTTCATCCGTGGTCGCTCGGTGTAACAAGTGCCGCAGCCATTGTAATCTCGCAGCGCAATTCTGCACAAAAATAAAAGATCCGACCGATCGCACTTGAATAACTTGGCAAGCACACAGCGGAGTCCATCCCCGTCGCCTTTTTCCACGTCTGTTCGTCATCGGGAACGGTTTAATATACAAAAAATCGAGCACAAAGCTATATTAAAAAGCCATGTTTGTCGGCCGGAATCGACTGTTCCCATTCCCCGCAAACGATTCGCGCATTATTCGCACGAGCGACCACGATAAGAGATTCGTCCCCAAAGCACTGGGAGAAGAAATGTCGGGACGAGTTGGCTTTTCGGGTTAGGTTTTTGGAACTTTTGGAACATGCAAGAAATTAAGCGACATTAAGTGCAATTTTTTGGCAATGTTGACAAGTTTACTTCTTGCTGGTTCCCAGTAAACATCGTTTTAACAGCAATTTTTTACACCAGTTTTCATCAGTAATTTTTATATCAATTTTTTAATTAAATCAATTAGGCTCAAGGGAAATGCAGCATAAATACAGTTAAGCTAAGTATGCAGTTCAGAACATAACCGAAAAAAGTTACCTGTGCTTTGTGTTTAGCCAAATTAATTGCTTAAACAATTACTATAAATTATCGGAATTTGGCAAAATTGAGCGCGTCATTCGATTCAGTGACCGAAATTACAACTTCCTACAAACTTTCTTTTGCAATATCAAGTATTGCAAAAGAACGTTTATAAGAAAAACGCTAAGAAACAAATTGACTGACAAAAGTCCGTTCGATAATGCAAAAGAAAATATTCCTAATAACTCATAATATTCACTAAATATTTTGTACATATTTTTAAATATTCTTTGTAATAATTAGAAAATATTTAAATGTCAAATGTAAAAAATATTTAATAAATATTTAAATGTATTTACTAATTTAAAATATTTCTTACCTACTTTTGTTGTAAAATATTGTGTACATATTTATAAATATTTAAAAATATTTACTAAATTTTTTTTTTCAAGTATTTAGAAAATATTGTGTGTTATTAGGGATTTAGGACATAGTAATTTCGGTCATTTAAACAATTAATTTGGCTAAATAAAAAACGGGTAACTTTTTTTCGGTTATACTATGAACTGCGGACTTTAATATGCTCACTATTGTGTCTTAGTGACACTACGGTACGTTATTATGTAACATCAACACCAATGCAAATAACAATCTTAGAATCGAAAACAGTGGACTGTTTCAAATAGGAAACAGGTGGCACTTAATGCAAAACTTTCGCAGAAACAAATGGATAATATTAAGAAATTAAGACTTCCCTGGCGTTTGAGTTTACACCGTGATTTTCTAGTGCAAATGATGGGTAGTTTATTTTCAGTGTAAATGAGGTGTAAAGTAGGTATTTTTTCAGTGTAAAGGCGACAAAAATAGCAAGGTTTTTACACCAACAAATTTACACTTAATCTTCACCAAGATTACACTTTTGATTCACTCAAAATATACACTGAATATACCCGTAATAAACACCACAAACTGCACCGTAATTTCACCTGATCTACACTAAAAATACACGTATTTTGTACGAACATTTGACTGAATAAAAATTCGATTTCAAAGTAATAGCGGGAATTCATAGTGTTATTTTAGTGTATAGCAGGTGTATGTAATTAGAATGTAAAATTCGGTGTAAAAACTAAGCTAAATTTATCGCCTTTACACCGGTGTACTTACAGTGTGAACCCAAACGTTAGGGCTATACAATGCGACTAATTATATATTTATAAGTATATATATTTATTTGCATATAATCTTTTTTATTGTACCTCGTCGCCTGGGTGGAAGAAGATTCTATCTCAGAAAATTCATGAAGAAGTTTCTATTTCAGAAATGCCGTGAAGAAGTTACTATCTCAGAAAGAAGTTCCCGAACATAGTACCAACGAGTTTATGTTGGTACTAGTTTCGGAAATTAATTCCCGAATTTATTATGAACATATACTTGTTCACAAAAAACAAGCCGAGATAGAACCCGTCGAGATAGATTCATCTTCATGCTGTTTTTGAGGTAGAACCTTCTTCATTGCTTTTCTGAGATAGAACCTTCTTCACAACTTTTCTGAGGCAGAACCTTCTTCCACCGAAGCGTCAACTTAATACATCAGACATCTACCATTTTTTAATTCTAATTCTAACTTTTTTATAAAAAGAAAACAAATCACATTAATCCTTACATCTTCAGGAATCAAGTTTAATTCAAAACATAATAAAAAAGTATCACCTCTGCCATGATTCCTAATCTCTAAACAACAATTTGCGTGAGCTTTTCGACGCCCAATAATGAGCCGATCCCGGTTATCCCGGCGATAATCTGACGCCGGCCTGCAAATGTTGATATTATTGTCAAACAGCCATTATCTGGTATTATCCTCAATTATTAAAAACGCACGTCGGTACCAAATCACCGTATAATTGGGAAACCCAAAAATGCGCTAAGAGCCCCACAGGCATTGCAACTCGATACGCAGGCTAATATTTCGGCCGTTATAAACTATGAATATTGGCTGATACCCGTAGGATCTTCAAACTGACTTGCCCCATTACGAGATGATGCACCCCACATGCGCCACAGATGTCAGTGTTTCTGTAATTCGCTGCAACCCCTTCAACGTCAGTCTCTACTGCAAACACTTTGCGTTACCAATGGATAGATATACGCCACTATCCCTAATGACTGCTAAATCCCCATTATTACGCTCGTACCGGTCGTGGTGTTGAGGGTGCTCACGCTAACAATTCGATTTGTAGTCTTGCCAAGGCGAACATTCAGTCCGCTCATTTTCCCCGATTTCGACGCAAATGATGGAATAAACATCGAATCTGCAGCGATCGAAGCGCGCAGTTCTAAGAGGATGTGCGATATGAAAAACAACTCGAATTCCCGTGGAAATCAAAAGTGGCAACGGGAAACAAGCACGTTTTAAGTTCAGTTAGTTCAAGTCGTGTATCTACGTATCTTGTACTGTTTGTTTAGAAATAGGTTATACTCAGAAAAAAATGCTGTTGATAAGGGTTGCAAGAGCTGCCGGTAATGTTATGGAGATAATTGTAACTTTTCTCAAATTTTATTATACGTTTTAGTTGATGATAATACAGTGTAACTTTATGTCACTAATGAAATGTAAGTCTTAGTGTAACTTTGTGTTCACACCAAAAAAACGAAAGCGTTACCCTAATAGCACATACACTAGAAAAGAAGGTGTCTCATTGGTGTTTCATTTTGGGGCATTGAAACATCTTTGGTGTTTCTTCTGGGTAAAGCCGTTTTGTTTTGAGACACTTTTCGTGTCTACTATATCAAAG
>JABFPB010002366.1:0-20398 GCA_022817645.1 Ceratoteleas bidentatus
ATGTTTATATTATACACATTTTAAATATTTACCAATTTTAAAAACATTAGAATAAAATATTCTCCGCTTTCACGTCGAGAGAAAAGATTTGAATTAACCTAAAAGGAATCTTTATTTAAAAAAAGACAGTTATTTAAGGAAATGGATATTGGCACTGCAGAGTAAACTAGAGTAAACAAAAGTAAATGAGGGAGTAAACGAGAATGAACGAGAGTAAATGAGAGTAAACAATCGTAAACGAGAGTAAATACGATTAAATAAGAGTTAATGAGAGTAAACAATATTAAACGAGAGTGAGCGAGTGTAAACAAGGGAGTGAACGAGAGTAAAAGAAATGTTCTTTTACATTTCCAACCGGTAAAATAGTGCCAATTTAGAATACTAAAAAATTCCAAATTAGTTTTATAATTTTTTTAAAACTTGTTTACTCTCGTTTACTCTTTCATTTACTCTCGTTTGCTCGCGTTTACTCTCGTTTACTTTTATTTATCAATATTGGTCTACTTATAAACATTTTTATTAACGTCGGGATTTATGTAAAACGAATCCATCTTTGTCGAAAAAACTCGTTTGCTGAAATATTTTGTTTCTCACAAGCACGTCATTATTTAGTTGTCAAGTTAAAACAGTCGTTAAGAGGTTTATCCTGGCGTGCCGAACTGTTACACCCAATTGATCCGGCATCTCACAGTTACATCATTACGCAAACAACGTGGTCAAGTACATCAAGATACAAATCAGACGCGGCCGATTCGAACGTTAAAAAGATAATGGGATAAACGCGCAACGGAGCGCTGGTTCACGTCAAATTCGAGCTCTCGTATCCCTTGCAAAAGCGCCCTCGAAGCGCGTCAAGTGCAGTTTTATTGCAGCAGAAAAAACACGATCGACGTTGTTCCGACGAGTTTTTTTCATTACACGAAATACCCGGCGAATCGCATTACGATCCCTTTCGCCGTGATACGCAATTGTGACGGGATACGTGATTGCGCTGAATTCAGACTAATCTCGGGATCGCGATGTAAGTGGACGCAATTGTTAATGCAAAATGCTGGCTCGGGGATCGCGCCTGGCGGTCCATACAAAATCAACTGCGCCGACGAAATATAATAAAAGAGATAAAGAATGTGAAAAAAAGGCAATAAGGCAAGACGAAAAGGCGGAGTGTACAAGCAACCTTAATTTCGAGCTTTCCTCGTTTCACGACAACGCGGCGGAGAGAGAGAGAGGGCAGCTGGTGGAAGGAGAGGAAAAGTGAGAGAGCGAGGGAGAGGATGAGCGAAAAAGAGAAAGTACGCGGCCCAGTCTAATTCCCAGTTAAGACACCCGCGGGAAATTACGGGGAATGATTGATACACGTGTAAAAGTGAGGTTATAGGGATGCAACAATGTATGGAAGATTGCGAGTACGGCTGGCCACTCGGCGGAATCTGTCCGTCTGTCTGTCAAGTGGCTGCTTCGTTATGCCCATCGCTGTTGGTGATGCGCGCAGATTATTTTATGCATCTTTGTGTATCAGCGTTCGTGCCGGCGTTGCCACGTTTTAAGTAATTCAGCTCATTTCGACTTTGCCGGAGTTACGCCAGTTAACGACCAACGCTTTCCGTTCATTAACTCATTTTATTCAGCAGTTGAAGTTCATTCATTTCTTATTATACAATGTTTCGTTTGAAGTGGCTTTGACCTTACAAGGTTGGGATGTTTGGAGAAGTATTGGAGTGGAAGAAGTGTCGGATTCCAGAGAACAGTAGTATTGGAATCAGAAAATTATTGTAGTAATCTATCTGATACTTCGATGTTTAGTCTAAGAAGAAAAATTTAGGAAGAATAGCAGTTAGGTCGACCTATGTTCTACCGAACATAGGACTGGATCATGATCATAAACCTGAAAAAACCAAACCTCTTATTTTAAGAGATTTTGTCCAAAAAGAGGGAACATGTATCTCATTTAAATATAAAAAATGAGATACATGTACCCTGTTGCCATACTAATGTCATATCCATACCATCCTGTCGTCAGGCAACAAGATGACAAGAGGATGGCAATAATATGGCATCAGTATGTCAATAGTCTATCTCTCGATCCTGATTGCCATACGTACTGCTGCCAAATATACTTTTCCACTTGGTAGTACGGAAAATGTAACTTTCTTGGTACATCATCAAGGAAGAAATTTTTTACATCTACTTTTTATTACATTCATGAAATTCTTAGGATGAGAAAGCTCAAATGACATTTGTCTACCTTATTGTAATAAGAACGATATGAAAAATGATTGGCACTTTTAACTGGCATTTTTCATAGGATCCTTCTTTTTAAAGAATTTGTGCAGGATAAAAATGCACTGTAAATTATGAAGGCTTATGAATTCTCGGGTTTAAAGCGTTACAGTTTGAAAATGTACGATATTGTCTCAAGCAACTGTCGGTATTAAGCGAAAATTTAATAAATAAATTATGTTTCCTTCAGTATTTTAAAAAGTATTTAAACATAAACCAATTGCGACATGTTACAATGTGTTTCCATTGGTCTATGGCATATACAAAATTATTCATGCCATTATTTACTTATTAATCCCTCTTTATTACCACACATTCGTAAATCACTAATCCGAACGAAATGTAAGCTGTCCCATAATACGAAGTAATTTGCACTTATCTGACTGGTAGCAATTACCGGAATCATATTACCGACATGTGATAGCTCAGATAAAATCATTTTCAGACATATGGCTAGGCTTGTAAGGTGTGAACGTAATAATAAACAGTTCGCAAGCTACTGGGCACAGCAAGAAATATCCAGTTTCTTTATTGCAATCGATTCACCCTGGTGACACTTTGAATTAAGTGTTGACATACGTGACCAAATATGTTGTTACGCGCGCGCGTATAATTTCGAAACTTTTTTCTTCACTTCATTGTTGAAAACTTTAACAATCCAGTTCGTTCAACTTTCGTAGTTAGGAAGTTTACCAACAGGGCCGAAGAAAAGAGTACCTTGAGCATGTTTTTCATAACCGTTTATTTCTCCAAGCAAAATTAAACAATTGTCAATAAAACTTGCTCCCCTCGTATTCCAATTTAGAACTCATGATTGCCAACTCAAAACCAGAATACTTACACGGAGAGAAAAGTTGTCTTAATTATTACTATATTATATAGCATTCCGAGGACGAAGCTTCCTCTCTTAGTATTTGGTACATGTATTTCTCATAATTTTCTCGTATTATCTTCAGTTCAAATTACTATATTTTTATAGTAAACGAAAATTCTATTTCTTAAAAAAAAAAAAACATTTTCCACATAGAGTCTCGAACCCGCGATCTTGAGGTTTACAGCCGGTGACTTCACCTTCACCGCCGACACTGTTAACATTGAATTTATCACAATTTACTACAAAATATAGTAGTTTATACTGTTTTGGAAGCTTCGTCCTCGAATTACTATAAAATGTAGCACTTTTTGATACAATTTTTCTCTCCGTGTAATTCTAATCCATTATCACACAACAACCAAATCCCCATCAGTCTCGAAATTCCTTATTCTTAAAGACTCCCTTCAACTAAAAATTCTCTGATAAGGCATTGCCTCAAAGACAAACACACAACTCGGTCCTCTTTGGTCGGTTTAGCGTCATTCGAAGAATTGCCGATGAAGTTAGCGAACGCCCAAGTGGGTGAGACTCGATTGCGTAGAGCGCTTGGTATTATAATCCACCTCCTCGAACGTGGCTCTTCACCTTCGCCAAGAACAAGTCTCCTCAAGATCGAGGCTGGATACTTGCCTGGTACTCTGTGCTCTATCGCCCGAAGGGGAGCTGTCGGAGCAACGTCGAACAAAGCCGGAGAGGTGGAAGGAAATCCACCGAGAAAAAGTAGATGAAGAGGAAAAGGAAGGGGGAGGGGGCACCGCCGGCCGGACAATATTGTACGTAGATGACATGAAAAAGAGACAAACGAAAGGCCGCGGGCGAGAATTCGCGCAACTTCGATAGGAATCGTCGTCGTCTATTTATGGCGGAGGGTTATTATCCGCCGCGGGCCAGCAGGCATTTTTGCCACAAATCGCAAAAATGCCCGCGCCAACACATTTCGATCACTTAGACGTGTGGCCGGGGAAAACATTCTTAGCACCCCTGTGGGAGGGTGAATTCGAGATTTTACGCTTAATTTCCGTGATGGATCGCGGTTTATTGCGATTTTCCGTTGGTGGTCACGGGTTGGTTGCTTGTTTTTTCGATTTTATGTAGGATGGGAGTTACAGAGGTGTGTTGAGGTGTTCGTGAATTTTTTTGAGTAATTAATGGAAGTTGTGGTTCTACGATACGATCGGTTGAATGATTGGAATTTGAAGAAAGAACGACTGAGGAGATTGTTATAGAATTTACTTGCATTACAGAATTTTTCCTTAAACCAGTGGAAATTCAAATGCTCATTACATCTTGCATAAAATAATCGACAATTGGTATTTCCAACGATCGAAGTTGTTAATTTTTTAATCGTGAATGTAGAATAATTATTTGACCAACGATAAAATTTCTTTCTATTAATTACTGAAATTGAAGAATTAGGTCACAGCGTTCGAAAAATCTTTAACTGGCGCCCGGTTTCATTTCAGTAGCGGATGTGTAAATGAATGAAAATTAAATAATGCCATTTGCACAAAAGTGAAAAGTACGGGAATAATAGCGTGGACAAGAGAACGCAGTAAAAGGTGGAATGCCGCGCGAAGTATTTGGGATTGTAAAACTTTTTTCGTGTTGAAAGTTATATCCGTTAAAGATTAATAAACCATCAAGTTGAAATAAGAACCGTAATGGCCGGGAATCTTCGCCGATATAGGAAACCGAGTAATACAAAACAGCGAAAACTTGGAATATAAAAGGCACGGCTGATAGAATAACGATGAGCGGAAATTGCGAAAAATGACTGTCCCGGTGAAATATACGGAGGGAATAAAAGTCGGAAGCGCGAAATGTCGAGACGAATCAAAGAGCGATGTTTTTGTTTCGGCTGTACAAATTTGCATATGATTTATGGACTTTGGACAATTTTTAAATGATTCCGTGAAATTATCGCGTTGTTGAAAAAAGATCGCTAGTGCATGCGAACACTCGACTGCCGCTTCATTTCCGCTCGAATTGGAGTCATTTTCTTATTACCTCAAAGAGTCTGGCAGAGATTTCTCAACCGAAGGACTATCGAGTGCCCGACCGATAAATTCAAGATCAATAACCGGAAAAGAAGTATCATCTTGATCGTTTGATTTGCCACGCTACTCAATTGGACAGCCTTATCTCTCTTCGGGGGATATATTAAGAAAAATCTTGTGATGCCTCAATTATTGAGATTATAATTTGATAGAGTAATTACACGGATTGCAGGCTTTATCAATATCAAATCCTGAGATATGCTCACAAAGCGATTCTGCAGAGTTGCTTTAAGGGGAATATCCCAATTAGCGATCTGAAATTTAAATATGCCTGGCTATTGTTCAGAACAAATGTTTTCCATTTGTCTAGTATCGTATTCTACATTGATATGGATCTTAAAGTTACATATATACATAAGCTGGAGTCTTTCTTATTACAGTAACATGATATATACCATGATCAATGTGCAGTGCGTCCTTCATGACTTCAAAATTATTACGATACTTTGTATAGAGCCATTATTAAAACTTTGTATGTTAATCATATCGGAAAAAATACCATCTACGATAATACGAATCTCAAGTTCTTTCTCAATGATTAATTCCTATTACAATTCATCAAACTTGTATTCAGGGCATCGATTTTCACTTTGCAGTTGATCTCGCCACATCTTGTTCGAAATAAAATATAAATGCAATCACCTGGATAAAAATATGCTTTTATGTAATATTATAAAACATCTTGTCTGATAAAATCTTACAACAAATACATATTGTTTGCAAAAAATTTAACATTCGTATGCTTTTTTAATTATATTTTTGTATCTAAGGATTATTGCCCTCGTTGCTAATAAATCAATTAATGCGAATAGTCCAGTATTGGAAGCGAATAACTCGAGGCGTTATACCGAACGGTTTGTTTGCTTGTCGATCGTGTGCTCTACGTCGTCCATCCTTAACCGGTACTGCAACACCTCCGACTAATAATGTTCAACCGAAGGGTCTTTCGAAGGTCTTTTGTCTTTTGCATTTTTTTCCGACAATTTTTTCGCGAAATTGTGCCACCCTTATTATCACGATAATTGCTCCAGTTTCAATACCGAGCATTGTTAAGCAATTAGCAAAAGTGATTTCAGCGAACAATATCGCGTTGGCCGTCCCGAATTGTTCCTGCCGAAAATATCGAATAAAATTGTGGAGTTTAATAATGGCCGGGATATGGCTACTTTGTATGCCAATTAAAATTTTCGAGATGTAATAACGATGATTAATTGGCACCGAATAATTTCCACAGATTAATCCTCCAAACTAGTCAATTACATCGAATATCTCGCTGATAAATGGACGAGCATTTTTAAGGGCTCAGTTATGATCGGTCGTAAAAACAATCGCTTTAGTTGATCGATGGGAATATTAAATAATTACGGGCATATTTAACGGATCGCGTCAACGAGAACGTCGACGAGTTTGTAAAATTTTAATGCTTCGTGTACATAGTTTAATTACTCGAAAGTTCGTTTATCACGAGCAGAAAAACAATATGCAAGACATAATTTATCGTTTTTTGCTGCTAAAGCAAAAAAATGAGTATAGGTTTATCATAATTTTCAGATTTTAATAAAAATAATGATTGGCGATTTGAAGCGTTTTTGTTTAATTGAGTTAATTATTTTCACCAAACTAAACTTATCTTGTTGAAATTTGGCTGTTTGCCAGGTTTGTTCATTTCGAGCACATTAATAATGATTTATTTTCTAAAACGGTACTGGTTTATGGAGGTCGGTAGTTACATCTGTAAATACAACCAAACAGGAGCGGAAGAAAAACATTTCTTTCAGATACTGCCAAAATGTTAATTTACATCTGGAATATTAACACATAATAAAATAATGTAAATTAATATATACATATTAAGCAACCAGAATTAAAAAATCTATGTATACGTGAAAACCAGATTGCTTATTTTGTTCTAAATTTTGCTCGAAATGTAGAACAAAAAAACTCGAAAATCTAAATTGATAGTTTAGAGAATCTCTAAACTTACGATCTCTGGCAACTTATCATGCCCCATCTGACCAAGTAACGATATAAAAAACGGATTTGTAAAAAAAGCTCTTTGCAAAATTGTACATCAATAAAAAAGTATTCGCTGTTATTTTCCTCAAATTTAAACATGACTGTCGTATATTTTATAGCTCACTACGAAGGTATATATAAACATCTTATTTGCATATTGATGTCATGTGAAGTCAGTATTACCATAACATAATACCATCAGATATGTCATAATATTCTTTGCACTTGACTTCGTGCATCGATGTTGATGCCATTGGTGTTATTAATAATTATTTGAAATAATATGAATATTTTTAAACCGTAACAAATCTAATCTATTAAAAATAATGTATTAATATCACCGCATTTATTCAATGTATAATTACTGAATAATAATTTGTGAAGTAATTTAATAATTTAAAATAATTAGTGAAGCATATCAGTGAAGTAATTCTCTGCGATAAAATAAAATAACTGTGTTACCACAGGAACATTTTTATACAGAAATGTATCTTCTCTTAATTTTATCGACATTATATATTATTTTTAATTTCGTTGCATATTCTTGAAAATTATTCCTAAAATAAAATCAGTCTTTTCTTGTGATATAAGATAACATATTTTATTTAAATAATCAAGTACTTAATAACAAACACATTCCATGCAATAATATGAAATTTAAATGTAGACAAATTTAACGAAATGTTCGCCTTCCAATTTAACAATTGGATTTTTACCACCTTTTCGCCTTCATTTCAAAATTCCGTAATAATTTTTTTATAATTTTTCAATCTTATTAATAAGTTTCTAATAAACTAGAATTAAGTTAGAATTACTCGATTTTTATAAAGCCCCCTTAAGGTAACATGTTAGGTGCTAAATTTACAAACTCCTCGTCATTTGATGGAAAACAACAACAATTCTAAAGATTCACAAGTGTACTGTTTCAGTCACGAAACGAACCCTCTAGACCCACTCTTGAACAAAGCACTTCCTCCTTCTCCTCCTCCACAGCTATTTTAATAATCTAAATTTCGAATGGTTGATAAAATCTGAATTCCCAGCCAGACCGTTCGACCTCACGTTAAGTCATGAAACGAAATCCCGCAGCAGAAACGTGAAAGGTTGATCGAAGTTGAGGCGCAAAAAATGAAACACGCCGGTTAAAAGCTCCGCCAACTCGTAATTCAATTACAAGTTCGCCGGTCTAACAAGTTGGTTGGCGCATCTAGAGCATCTAGACACGGTCCACCTTTTAAACTTATGAGGTAATGTATTCATGCCGGCGCGTCACCCGGTTTGACAAACGCGTCACGGAATACAGATCTATCTTCGCGACCCCAGCACGGCCGCTCCGTTCATCAAACCCGGTCTCTTACCCACTTTCATTTAACGTTTCACTTCCGCAAAACTGTCCCGGCGTCCCTTTTTTTCGCTCGTTGTCGTTCCCGCGGGATCTCGGCGGCGCTCTTGGGAAACGTAAAATTGATTTTACGCTGCTTGACTTATGCAGCGCTCCCTCAAATACTGCCTGAACCTTCATAAAAGTTCACGTGCCAACCGCGCGAACGTTCCATCAAGCGGGATGGCTCGAGCGCATTAGACAATGCACTTTATGTACCGTATTATTCACCAAATCGACTGCCATTTTTCACGCGAAATGAGATCGGCAGTTGGAGCCTGCGACGTGCGGATATTCGATGAATGTCCCGGCGAATGAAGTTTTTATTAAACGCGGAACAATAAGTTTGATTGATTGCGTGATTAGGGGGATTTCCCGCCGGTTCGGGTATGCGCCACCTTTGGGCGTTCGGGTTTTGTTCGGAAACTCGTTACTTGATTAGAAGGACGAGGAAAAACGAGGTGTCCATTTGTTTGGAGCTTTGGAAACACGCCACTCAGCTTGTCCAATTATTTTTCGCCGGTCCACGTTTCGCTAACTTCAAGTGCGGTTTCAGTTTTGGAGGAAAGGCTCTTGGCAGTCTAAATAAATGTTCGATGCATTCGCCACTCTGACTTGAGCCTTCGCAATACCTTTTCCATGTTGGTCCCATATGGGGTTCCTGACCATTCGCTCACCGAAAACTAAGAGAATGAAAACAATTAATCTTGGTGTTCCAAAATTCCGATGAAGTCAGGGATTCAAGAAAAATTTGGTGGACCGACTAAGACAATTAAATCGCGCCTAAAATGCATAAAACATTTCATTTGCACGTTGGCAACTTAATTCGTATTTACGACTTCTCGCAGGCAATCGGCTGTCGTCGATGTGCCGAATAGGGAAAACTGTTTTTGGGCTCTCGAAGCGGACTTTGTTCGGCAAATCCTGAGATCCCATTATCCGTGTCTCATCCATAGTGATGCGGATTACAATAACAAATAGGCGCCCAGGTCATGGACTCCCGATATCGAAGGGCTGGAATCTTGGGCGAGAAGGACATTCCGGCTGTAGCGGTACCACAACAGAAACAAGAGCACCGCCGGAAGCACGACTTACTTGACTCGTGACCGCTTCCAATGCAATGCTAATGATTCGAACTCGCGAAACAAAACTTGGGGCCACAGCTCGGCGCAAACAATTCACCGGTACAAATATTTTCCACGCGAACGCGAATGGTGGAACGGCTTATTCAATTATCAAATTTTACATAATCTTAAGTGAAAGTCTGTTTTGCAGTTGAAAATCGGTTGAAGTTGTAAGGTTTTGCAGAAAGCTACATAGTAAGTCGATAAACTTGGTTCAAACGTCTTGGATTTAACGGATTAAAAAACGTCAAACTATTCAGAGTTTTCGTGTATTTCGGTTTGTTGCAGCAGATTTGGAGAATCTGCTGCAATTGTGCACAAAGTTTAAAATATATAGACGAAATGAACCATACCTTTGAACATTTGCACAGCTTAATGAAGTTTATAGAAGAAATGCATTTTTCTCACAACTGTAAATACCTCATATCTGTGCCACCCCATTTCACTACTTCTGTGAAAAAGATACCTTTTCAAATATATAATTTGCCTCGACACAAACGTTCCAAAGAGCTCAGAATCGTAATATGTTACAGCTGATAAACGTTTGACAACAAACGTCTAACGAGATCAAAACCTTTGCGAGCATACCTATTTATCGGCGCTTACAGCTTATATTAGCAGGAGAACGCAAACGAAGGAAGAGCTCTTTGATGCGGTGCTGCTTCATGAAATTACCCGGGTTGAATTCGAAAACGTACACTATCTCTCTGAAGTTCCATTTTTTCAAACTTCAATCACGTGGCAACGGTTTCGATTGCTTTGTAGAAACGCTAAATTCGATTATTAAATGGCTTTTGCTAGGAACTGCGGTTTTACAGATTTTCAATAAAATGAGTTTGCATGTCAAAGGAAACCATATTAAAAATATGCATTTTACGGTATGATTACTATTTCATAAACAAATTTTACGGAATAGTAACTACTGTATATACAAACTAATATTTGAATAAGTTATAAAATCATAATACTTAATCCTGTGAAAATTTTGCTGGCTCTCTTCTGTTCATACAAACAAATTACATGTAGAAAAATGTAGGTAAATGTAGATACATGTAGATAAAATCTCATACTGTTCTCTTAAGGTGGTTCATAAACATCGATATTCAATTCAAAATAAGAAAGATTGTTTTAACTGTTTTTCTTTCTAGATCTCTGGGACCACCTACATCATCCTCTCGTAAGATTGTGGTAGTTCCTAACAATCGACCGTCACGCATCTCCGCTCATGCGTTCCACTCTGTTCGAAGATATGTTCACTGAATTGATGCATAGTCTGCTATTGTTGGTTTAATTTCGATTTAGAAAAGTTCGCTTCAGTTTAAAGATCTGAGTAATCGTCGTTGTAGAAAATTATACCTACATGACTTATCGTTACAGCTACGATCAGATTACCTTGCATCAGTGATGAATGTAAGACGTGTTTGGCCAACGATGAAGGAGGGATTCGTTATTGCCAATGGTTACTAAGTTCTTTTAATCCTCATTGTTTAAATCATACTACTTTCAGAGTCTAAGAAACGCTTTCGATAAATCCTAAATCAAAATCGGTAGCCGTTTTTCAAGGTTATCTTTTACTTGGATATAAAGTATTACTTTTATTTCGCCTATCTTGCAACCTTTCATTCTCTGTACCAAAACCCCAACTTATGTCGTTCTTTGTCTCAGTGTGATATTGGAAATATCGACCTTGCAAATATCACCACCCAACCACCAACTGATCTTTGAGAAACGATGGACATCGAGCATACATCGACCTCTCAAGCGCCCACGAAGGCACCGAAGTGGAGCAAGATCGCTCGGAGGATAAACTGAAACAATAAAAACGGCGGAGACGTATTCGAGTCCCAAAACAAGTAGACCGTGAAAACAAAGAAAAAGTCAAATCCCAATTCCGCTTCAAATCCAGCTTATGCAAATCGTCGGTCCCCCTACTCGGCTGCGCAAATTTCGCTGTAAAACTATATTTAAACCTAAACACATAACGACACAACTTCGTGTACACTGCTAATAATGTGAACACCCACCACCAGCCAGTCTCATTCACTCCTCGGAATACCGAAACTAAATATAACTCCGACAGTCTCCATTTAACAGCACGCTCCATTCTTGAACTTAATAACGTATCCTCGGTCAACAAAGTGACATTCAATATTTATCAATTGCATTCGAACGCAGCCATGCGCGTCGACGCACAAAAATGCGCGACTCAATAAAACTGCAGCAGTCGAAGTAGACATGGCCAGCGGGCGTATAACGAATTTAGCGTCGCCCCGCGGATTACTAGATTTACGCGTAATCTCCCGGCGAATTCCTGTTTTCCGCCACAGTAACCGATACATTCGCATTACGACCGTAATTCCGACCAGATCGTTGCTTATCTCCGAAATTTTTTGCATCGCATGTTACAAAACGCGACACGTTTTGCGCCCCGAATTTTTGCATATTTGCCTTATCAGGGTCCGCCAAATTAAATAATCCACGCGCCACGCCGATTGGCGCGCGATTTTCCGACGTTCGCGTGAACGACCGCAGATGGCGCTGCAACGCGGTAACGAGTCGGATTTTCGTTCGGGCGAACTCGCGCAAGCTCATTTACGCGCGATATAAATGCGATATTTGCGCGGCGAAAACGGTTTGATGCGAGCGAAAAAGAGTTCATATGCACGCCAGCGCCCTCACAGCGCGAAACTTTGTTTGTGTAAACGCGTTCGAGTGTATGTGCACACGTGTTCATAAATGTGTGTGTGCCGTTGGCATACGTGTGACGTAAACACGAGTCGCGTCGCGTTCTTCTCTTTTCTTAAAGAACTCGATGCGATCCGAGCCGAAAGCCGGGTAAATGTTTGCGAACGCCAAAGGGATTTCGCTATTTACGCTACGTCTTTGGCATTTGCCGGCAGACGCGGTCGTTAGCAAATTAGAACTACGACGCAGGACATGAAAGTACTGATTCACCGTCTCAAGGGGGATCATCCGCTTTAATTAACCACTTGAATAATCATTTATGAACACCGGGCGAATTACGGCATTCAATTCAACCGAAAAATTAATTACGCCGCTTAGAAACACGCAGCAACAATTTTCAGGACGCTCAATCGACGGTGATATCATTTTAGGCTAATTTGCTTTCTGCCTTTTGCTTTTGGAAATTATTGACCAGAAATATCATTTTAGCTTGAAATTATTTCGAGGACAGAATGTCCCCGGACAGAATATCCGGCGACAAAATATCCTCTGAATATCCTCAAAATAAATCTCTCCAAAAATATTGAAAATCGTAATGGAAATATTGCTGTTTTATATTTTGTCTTTTTGTTTGGTCCCAGGACATGTCTGGGTACTTTTGATAATATTACCTAATTTTATCCAATTACAGATTTCGGAGTACAAATCATCAAAAGATGGAATGGTAAATAGTACCATTTCAAAAAACAGTAAATGGTGCATTGGAAAAATAGTCGTGACTTTTGAATTCCTATCTTCGCTTTAAGACGCGATGTCGTTCATTACGTCCATTTCGTCCAACGATGTGTCTCCTTGAGCAAAGTCGCTGTAAATTTTTATCCAACTGCTTCGCGAAGAATTTAATCCAATTTCATATCTACACGCGTGTTTACCTCTAAACCACACTTCGCGGAAACTTCGTCGCCAGGTGAAATCCCCTTGCTATCTTGTTTTAAATTTCTAAAATATTTGTATTGTTTCGTGGGATTTGCCAGGAAAAATACAACCGAGAAATGTATTCTTTCGGTCAGAACTTTAACTAAACCACTCCAACTTAATTCCTGCATAACAAATCTTTAAAATACATTCGCACCACGAAGTTCCTAAAAAGAAGACCTTCCCCGAATTAATTTCAAATTATCAAACCGCGCCTTCTTCCCGGCCTTCTCATTTTCCATTTCCAAAAGTCGACTCGAACAAAACTGTTGATTACTCGCTTGTCTCGCGATACATCGAAAGCCACAGACTGGGGATCAGGGGCTTTAGCTTTCCGCAACATTTACATTCGATTAGATTTCTTTACTGCCATTCCGATTCGTTTGGCAAGTATTTTTTCTCCTCCCAACTCCCTCCTCGAGTTTTCGTAACCTTTTCGATCAGACCGACAAAGTTCGCGTCCATACTATCCTGCCCCTCTCCCCTTGAAAAAAATCCCCGCCGAATTCCCTGCGCGCGAGTTATTCTCCGAGATGCAAGCTTCGTTCCCGACGACTTGCTTACTCGGGACGCGGAAACTTCTCTTATTGCAGCAGCTGCAATTGGAAACGAAATCGAAGATATCTGAAATCCTTTCCATCGTACAAAGCTTCGGCAGGGAAATGCAAATCGTACAACCGGTAGAAAGTATTGGACGACTGTTCGGTATGTCAGGACGCATTCGGACGACTCGGAGGACCTTTTATTAAACAGCTGCTTGCGTGGAAGTATATTATTTAAGAGTCCGGAGATACCTTCTATATCCCACAAATGATGACCCATTTGAGTCCGCGAAATAGACATTGAATATTTCATTGGCCGCCTAGACTAAATGGATTTTCGGTGGATGCATTTTTTAAACGCATGTCGAATTTTCGATTGCGGTTCTGAACTCTAATCCTCGTTGAAACGCGACTTCTTTGCACTGAAAAAATTATATCTATCGGTATATTTGACGGAAACATATTTGGGACAACCATAAATTTTATTTCGAAAGAACCCTTTAAAGACGACACCTGAAATT
Source organism: Ceratoteleas bidentatus (assembly GCA_022817645.1). Classification (NCBI taxonomy): domain Eukaryota; kingdom Metazoa; phylum Arthropoda; class Insecta; order Hymenoptera; family Scelionidae; genus Ceratoteleas; species Ceratoteleas bidentatus. The sequence goes on from JABFPB010002366.1 coordinate 14,456, forward strand.
GTATCACTAAAAAATTTTAATAAATTTCTCTACAGTTTATATCATCATTGTAGATATGAACCCAAAAAAGGGATTAAAAAATGGTGAAAAGTATTACAAGACAGAATTTATCAAATCATTATGAATTTACTTATTTTTCAGGTAATCCACCCAGTGTTCGTCTCGATTTTCTGTACTATGTGTATCAAATTTAAAACAGTCCTAAATTGCAATCGAATCGATACACAATTGATATCGTCAGACTGCTAAATACCCGCAATTCAGAAAGATAATCTAGGTATTAGTCCGCGCATGCGTACACGGCTGATCGGCTTGTTTTTTGCGTTCTCTTCGGTCGTTCTGCGTATATGCAATTCCGGCGGTCATTTACGGGCGTCCATTTTCAGCATGCTTCTACCTCTGTTTATGGTACATCCCGTCGGGTTTTAACGCGATCTATTTGACAGAAACAAGGGCTAATTCGCGAGCTGCCTTCAGTCCCATCCAAAAGCATATTCGATCTCGTCAGTTGAATTATCTTAATGCCATGTTCTGCGGCGAAGTTTATTGCTCGTGCATTGTTATTTCGCGACCGGCATGCGGCGAAAAAGTCGTAACTAAAATTGTATTGAATATGCATTCGGCATAAGGAACGTCGCGTTTTCAGGTTAAAAACGATCGCGTCGAGAAAATCGATCGGCGCGTATAAACACAATCAATTCGTGCGAATTCATCACGGGACCGGCGTTTCATTTGAATACACACATTTTCTTGATGGTCTCCACCGGCCAAACAATAACTGTCGATGTACTTTATGTAATCAGTGATGAGCGAAATGTAATTAAATCATGAATCCTTTATTGCGGATTCAATTATACATTGTACCGCGGCTTGCATTGCGCCATTTATTGCGTGGATACGCGCCATCAATATTTCGCGCTTTTTTCCCCGCCAAACTGAGTGATTCAATTTCGCTGACAATGTTTCGTTGAATTTTAAAGAAAATCGTCAAACGTGCGGATAAAAGTATCAAAATGCAGGAAACCAGTTTAGTCAATTTCGGTAAAAGTGCGTCGCGCGGCGCTTTGCAATGCAAAACGATTATTTTGTCTATTAAACTTTGATTGGTGGAAATACAGGTGTAACAAGTAGGAAAATTGAGTTAGAGCAATTTTCCTGTTTATTACAGTAACTGCGTTATCGTTTAGCATTACGCTTCGGACACTGAGAACAGCGAACTTACAGATAAAACTACGATGTGACGATTGCCAGCATGAAAATTCTCTTCGAATTGCAACTTGGGAAAAATGTCACTATTATCACGGAAATTTCGCCCCGCTGAAATATCGTCGCATCTTATTACGTTTCATTTAATATAATTGCAATATAAATTTCAGTGTTTAACGTCGCAATGTTGATTGCTACGCCTAAACATTTTAAGGCGAAATACCATTTCGGAGCGCCGTATTTCACGGTAAAAATGTTTGCGCTTTTAAAACCAACGTTTCCGCAAATCATTCTTTATAATTTGACTATAAATTTGACCGTCGATCCCCGTAATATCGGCTGATACATTTTCCGGTTGAAATATAGTAATGGTCGTAATAAGAGCATTTGTTTTAAAACCGGGAATATTGAAATCGTCGAAAGTCGAGGAGCAATCTTATGAGCGCAGAAATACGCAATGATAGCGCGAAAAATCCGTAAATAGCGAGGCTGCATTGGCGGCGAATACGCATAATTTCGCAAAAGAAGCCGAAAGGCATTTATTCTGGCACAATGGCGAAAGATTTTATCGGCGGCCGAGCTGATAAGTTCCAGGGGATTCGTCATGGCGCTTTGTTATTCATGGCTCATGTCGGAGCGTAAGAATTGTTGTTCTTCGTTCATCGGTGGCGATAGCGCCGGCGAATTTCGACAGAAAGAATGTGCCGCTTATTCGGCCGGGCAAGAGTATTGCGGCGTATCGAAATTTTTCCGTGTAATCGGATTAGTCAATGACGAAAAGCGAATACCCCTATTCCAAATAGGATCTCATTCAATTCCGCTCGGAATTCAAGCTTGTACAATCTGAAACGCGATCGAACGCCGAAGCAAAATTTCAGTCGCGCCAACATGCTGTAGATTCGCCAAGAAAAAAATAAATCGAAATCACACTTGTGACAAAAGTCGCAAAAAATGTATTTTTAAACAGATAGTTGTAGTGAGGATATATGTTGAAATGGAATATGTAAATAGTTGATAGAATTGTGGATCAGTTTAAATAGTACCGGGATACAGTAATTAGAGAATTAATAAATTTGGGGTGATTATGAGGACGGATTTATTGATGTAATAAACTCTGAATAAATAATTTAAATACATGTACATTTATATGAGGCAATTATCGTGTGAGCAAGGTAATTATTGAATGAAAATGTAATGTTAAACAAGCAAATCATGTTTCGGCTCACTTCAGTATTTCCGTGAAGTTTGTTCTTCTGTTAAATTTTAGAATTTGTAGTTTACTTGATCTGTATTTGCCAAGGATACTAAATCTGTGATTAAGTTCCTGCTTGCAATTAGTGTAATCCATGCAACGAGTAAAAGGGACCTTGAATCTGATTAATCAAAATACATTACAACTGGCCTCAAAGTTTACCATGGATGGTTATTTACTAGTTCGGATTTATTTATTTATTTATTCAGTTGAGCGATCGAAGAATATTGACCTCTACATTACACCATCCTGTTCTAAAATGAGAAATTGCATTCCTTATTCGTGTAATTTTATTTAATTATAATAATGTATAAAAAATCGGTTTTCTTGTTAATCGTTTTTCAAAGTTACTTGTTAAAAATAAAAATCGATTAGTCAAAAATATTTCACAATTAAATTATGATTAATTTAGGTACATACTAGTATACTAGTATGTACCTAATTTAATTTTTTAATTATTTTTACCGGTTTAAAGTTGTGCTTTGCTAACTAACAAGCAACACCTTACATTGACTTGAAAACATGTGTCAACCACAATCCTTCAAAGCTGACAGTAATGTCTGCAAGATAATTTTCTGGCTAATTTTCATCGAGTATAGGATCGCGATTCCATTTCTTTAGAATTCATCGTGCTTTCTCCAGACACTTTTCAGTCACGCGACTATTGGCTATTTCATTCATTCATTCATTCATTTTGTATATTTGGTGAAGTTGGTATCGTTCAGGGTCATTGCCATTCCAAGTTGTTACATTAGATTTTAGTCTGCACCGATGTAAGAAAATGCCAATGTTCTTCTAACACTGAAATCAAAATCTGTATTGCCATGTCCTGATTTGAATTAAATAACGTGATGTCAGACATCGGCCCTTTTCAAGATTAAATAATCGACATACTCAACCATAAACTGTCGTTCAAAAACCGTACACTCTCAAAAATGTCCTTTAAAGTTTACAGGATTCGTTTGAATTTTAAAGGATCTTCCATTCAGTATTTTTCCAAAAGGAATAAAAAAGGAAAAAAAAGAATTCTTTTAAAGACGAAAGAATTCCTTTAAAAACAAAAGAATTATTTTAAAAATAAAAGTATATTCCTTTACATTTTAAAGGATTCTTATGATATTTAAAGGAATATATTTTCAATGTTAATCGATTATGTTTTAAGAGTGTTCAGTTCCACATACTGAAATGCGATAATGTCCCAAAATATATCCACTAAATATAGCAGATCCAAATTTTGAACACTTTCATAGCAGAATGTCGCAAAAATACGTTTGTATGCTAAAGCTAAGACAGTCTCGTTAAAACAATGTCTTATATTAAATTGTATACGTTGAATTTTTCAACACACGTGCGCTAACTTTTATTTTATTTGTCATCGCGCAGCCCAAAGAGTCGGAACTTTCAGCAAACGCTGCCTTGAAGGGGTCGTAAGATTTAAATCGAATCTACAACGATATTAAATTCCTTGATGTCGACGGCGTTGCGAATTTCGAACGTGTGTATACATACATACAACTTAGGTACAGATTCATGTATGTTTGTCTATGAATGCACAGTAAACCGTGGCTAGTCTGGTTGCATGCATAATACAATTTAACCTTCTTCAATATTTTTTTCTCTCTCTCTCTCTTTATACCAATTTAAAAAAATTAATTTAATTTAATTCTTCAAATCAAATAAAATAACAAAAAAGTTACACACGTCTAACGATGTGTGTATGTAGCAAACTGAATTATCAATTCGTCGTGAAAAGTGACGTAGGCGCGAAGGAACGCGCGATTCTCGAGCGAATTGAATATTTCGGTCTTATATTATAGATATTTGAAGACGTTTCGAGCATAAAAGGCGGTGCACCGCGGGACGTAGTAGCACGCGGTAGCAACTGGCCTTATTCGCGATAAAAATATATTAGGGAATCTTATATGCAGAATCCGACCTGTCCTGGAAAAGATAAAGCTACGAATTGCCTCGTGGTACGTGCCTGATCTGCATGCCGAAAAGATTCGACGTCATTTTATAGTATCAATTGTATCGCATATATGTTAGTCCGACTGAAATCATTGCGTTGTGACTGGCGAACAGGTTTATCCCGACGAGATTTCACTCGATTTTGCCGAAAATATTAGTAATTGAAGAATCAGTCAGATGCGATGATTGAAAGCAGTTTTCCATTCCATTTCAATTATTCCATTCGACGTATACACTGCCGAACTCCGATTTAGTAGCGATTTACTGTAATTTGTTTTGTGCGATCTTCACTGAAAGATGCGGTTTAATACTAAATCAAGGTTCCACTGTAACTTCATTATTACTTTTTATTTTTTAAATCTCTCCGGCAAAATGTCTTGGGAAAAGAGATAATTTTTGTTGAGTGGAATTACTTGTCAAATGGGAGTTAACTTGCATTGCTGGGCAATGCAAATTAATGAAAAGTATCCTTCGACATTAACAATAAAATTGCTGTTCCGACAGCGACGGCATGCGTAGAATAATAATTCCAACGAGCTTTCGTTACTTTTGCCTGGCAAAGCAAATCTTCGCCGTTTCTTTCCCGAAGCTATTCGGTAAATAATGAAACAATCTGCTCGAAGTCTATAAAAGCATACCGCGAGCAAATTTGCTCGACTTGTTAATCAATTTCGCGAATGCTCGCGGCCGGTCCTGATCCGCCAACCGTGTTGTTATCCGACCGAGGAAAAGTTTTCCGGACGGCGATGAGGCGTAGTAAGAATTCGCCCCGAAGAAAATGGGTCCGCCCGTTAAGCGTAGAAACGAAATGTTCGATGACGTCAGCAACGGTTATATCCGAAGAAGGATCCGAGAAATTACCGCGGCGTGCTGTTGGTTGAATATCAATGCACTTGGAAATGTAGGAGAGCAGTTCGCCCGCAGTCGCGATAATAACTGAGCGTAATCGCGCGGTTCAATTGCATTTAAATACCTGTCAGATGGGCCTCTTCAACGGCCATTCAAAATTCTCAAAGCCGGTTAAATAATACCTCATTAAGGTGTAGTGAATGCATTACTTATAAGAATTGTCGAAAATTCTTTACTAAACATTTCTAGTGAAAATACAATCTAAAATTGTAACGAAATTTCTAAATTGGATATTGGATTTAGAATTTCCGACCTTTTTCCGAAATTTTCCGACTAGATTTCGAGAAAAACTCTTTTTTAAATTGTTCTTTTACATTGGATTCTTATACTTGGTAGAGTTTTTAAAAATTTCCAGATTTACAGTAAATTTTATCACATTTTACAGTAATCTAGACAAAACTTACGAAACTAACAAAACTAACGAAACTAACAAAACTAACGAAACTAACGAAACTAACAAAACTAACAAAATTAACGAAACTAACCAAACTAGCGAAACTAACAAAACTAACAAAACTCACAAAACTAACAAAAATAACAAAACTAACGAAACTAACAAAACTAACGAAACTAACAAAACTAACAAAACTAACGAAACTAACAAAACT
>JABFPB010002367.1:0-20394 GCA_022817645.1 Ceratoteleas bidentatus
GGTCATGGTGAGCTGTTAATATATCGTAAAAATTCGTCGAGCACAGATAACCGAATACGTTAGTACGTGTGATGATGTTAAAAGTAACCTTTTTCAAACGGTTGATTGATTTCAAGGCGTCTGCTCCGTGCAAGGCTTAAAGGCACTTTTAAGATGAACCCGACAGGTTCACTTGTAAAACAAGGCACATAAAGCACGGTGCATTTTGCCGGCGAATGTCTGACACGCTGTTCGAACTTTTTACCTCGCCTTTCCTGGCGAATAGATACTCGAATCCTGAATTTTTTTCGGCAAAATCTCAACCAAGATAAATGATGCACTATCCATTAATCACACTTTTTCCTGCATTGGATGTTAAGCAAATATTCCGAAGACGATAATACAACTTTAATTATTTCTTCTGAAGTTAATCGAACATTTGATTAATTAACTAATTAATTATATTCAGGTATACTATCGGGAGGTCACAAAAAGGGTAATTTATTTCGTCATTTAGTAATTTAATTCATGCCTACACATTTTCGTATTTGTCTGCCCAGTTCTACGAGAAAACACAAATAGATAGGCATTATTCATGCAACTTGGAATTACGAAATCTGCAGTATTGACAAAGCAAACGGTTCTTATCACGCAACGCTCGAGACCTCAGTTCAGTATAATTGTGGGGTGTAAGACAATTGATAGTCCAATTATTTGATCTTGTTAATTAAAGATTTAGTTCACCTAACTTAACTAACACTCCCACAACATTATTGCTGAAGTGTGTAATATATTTTCAATCGTGTGTAATATAAGGGAATTGATTGTATAGTTATTGTTAAGAATTATAATAGAGAAAAATAAAAATCGTAAACAATTTAAAATACTTTACCACAATGAGCAAACGATTTAATTTACATAACTACATTTCAGTTGTCAAGGCAAAGTTGTTTAGTTGAATTAATCCAATGGTAGTGTTTACAACAATTGCGCAAATGCTTTACATTATATGATAGTATTTTTCAGTTAAAGTCGATATTTGACGAATCTCTCCATAAGAATGCATCTTAAAAATGTACCTTTTTGATTATTTGTTATCTTGAAAAAAGGCTCAAAATGAAAAAAAATTGTATATAGATATCTATTCCTCGTTTTTTAAATAATTGCTTAGTTTTGACAATTATTTAAAAAACTCATTTTTCTATAATATCCTTAACTGCATTGTAAAACAAGCCTGCCAAATAATTAAATCTCAAATAAAAATGTCTCTTTCCTTTAAATACACTGTAAAAAATGTACAGGATCAGGCGTCTTAACGAATGAAACGCGTCTTAAATCCAGACGCTTTTCGTCGAATTTTAAGACGCGATTTAAAAATGTCTACAAAAAGTGTCTGAAATCAAGACTTGTTTTAGGAATGTAGAAATGTGATGCATAACGTATTTTGCCATTTCGACAAATACTAACTGGAATATATATAATTTGAAATTAAAACGATCTTTGTGACATTACAGTGAGTAATACAGAATTTCACCCTTCTCCTTCAAAATTTAATACCTGCAACTGCCCTGCAAAAAATATTTGGTACAAGTGAATAGAAAATAATAAATAATGAATTCCTCGGTGGAAAGATTCCGAATTCATAATCTGAATTTAAATTCCATTCTATTCCTTTCGATTTCGATGATTTATCAATGTTTTCAACCACCAATTTTGAATTCTTCAAAAAGAATTCGTTTAAATTCAATCCCAAAATGTGCATTCAAACTGACGAAACTAATTCTTTCTATTCCTTTGAATTCCAGTTAAACTGACATTTTGAAACAGTTTAATTTGAATTCCTGAATTGGAATTCATTCGACTATTTATAGCATTCAAAATCGAAAAATAAATTCCAATCAGTTCTGACAAATCCTGAATTTGGCTAAAAATTCTATTCTTTTCTATTCATTTCTATCCAAAATTTTTTGCAGGGTGATGTCAACTACGCCCTGCAAAAAATATTGAATAGAAAAGCATTGGAAATTTTGAATTCTTTTGAGTAGTTTTGAATACTAAATATGAATTCTTCGTTAGGAATAAAAAAATAATTCGTTTAAAAACGAATTATTATTATATTTTTGTAAATTAATGAAATATCACTTTTCGCGCCAAACCGCCGATTCAAACTCCTCGCGTCCCACATGGCCTCAAAACCACCGCGGCGGTAATGTTTGAATGACAATGCGCCGCGGGACAAGTATCCCCGCGGCTTGACCTCACGCACGCCGTGTCATTCCGAACAGGGCGTGTGAGCGTCGCTATGTATGCGTGCGTTCCGACGCTCACACACGTCCGACACAATGCGGCTATCACTCGCGTGTCCCCGCGCACTGAAAGTGCGCAATGTTCGAGACATTGTGCCTGGGTGAGTCAAGCGCGCGGTGGCGCGCGGATCGCGGCATTCTTGCGCATTACGTATGCATACCTCTGGCGAAAAATTTTTCATCTTGGGCGCGCGAAGTACGCGGTTTCCCGCCTCGGAAACCGGAGAGAAAGTGACGGACAAAGAACTGGAGCGACTTTTCGATAACTCGGCATGATTTACGGATCGGGGGGCGATTTATGGATTTCGAGATAACGCTGGTCAATGGAAGCTTTCATGAGATGTGACGGAGAACATCGAACCGAGACTTTCGCGGAATGAGGAGAGATAGTTATCAGGAATTGGTGTTTTTGAAGATACGTCACTTCGAATATATCGAGGATGAAATTTTCAAGTTCGATGTGGTCGAAGTGACGAATCTTTTCAACTTAATTTAATTAAGGTGAATGGAATGTATGTCCATATATGTGGCATGTATGTGGCGTATATATTCCCAATATATTCTCGATATATTCGTGATACATTCTCGATGTATTCTCAATATATTCCCAATACATTCCCAATATATTCCTGATATATTCCCAATATATTCCCAATATATTCTCGATATATTCTCAATATATTCCCAATACATTTCCAATATGTTCCTGATATATTCAATATATACCCAATATATTCCCAATATATTCTCGATATATTCCCAATATATTCCCGATATATTCCCAATATATTCCCGATATATTCCCAGTAGATTCTCGATGTATTCCTGATATATTCTCGATATATTCCTGATATAATCCCAATATATTCGCAATATATTCCCAATATATTGTAAAAATTGGGAATATATCAATATATTAGATTAATTATCTTTATTTTTCTCTGTTACTCTATATTATCACTAAATTGTTATCAAAAAACTAATTACACGGTAACCTTAGAATTTTTTTAATTATATTCACTAATGACCACTTTGTCGATCTGGGCTAAAAGTTAAGGCAATTAAGGGGGTGTTGTCGAACGACTTTGCGTAATGCGTAAATTGTGCCGCGATTGCGGTGAGAGTTTATTTATAACATGATTTCCGTAATTAACGTGTCGGATTAATATTTGAGGAAAAGCGCGCGTAATCGCGTTCGAATTGTAAACGCTGTCAGTCGTTGCGTGAACGTCTTTGTTTAGCAAAGCGTGAAACGCAGTGGCGAATTATCATAATTTCCCGTAATAATTGCCCCCCTGAAGAAACCGAACGTTCTTCGCGTGCGGCTTTCCGCGACGATAAGCGTAACTGATATCGCGCCGGAAGATTTTTGTACGGTTACCCGATATTTAATGTACGGTCGGGTTGTAGGGGATAATGTGCGATCGTGATTTCAGCGATCAAATTGAATTTTGCAGTACGAGTTGTGAAATTACAGTAAATAAAGTGTTTTATTAAAATGACGAAGTGAATTATACGAATGAAAAAAAAAATATAGGAAGTACGATATAAATCGTAATTCTTACAAGAACATCATCAGATTTTTTTACACATTGAAAAATTACTGTAAAGAAATGAGTTATTAAATTACGATGTGGATTGTACAAATGATGCTTTATTTTATAAAATAGGATCTTGTAAAAAGTGCGATATAAATCGTAATTCTTACGAGTACATCATCATTGCAACAAGCATTATAAAGTTACAATAAAGAAAGTGCTTTATTGAAATTTTAAGGTGAATTGTTTAATAAAAAACGAGATTGTAAGAAATACGACATAAATTGTAATCCGTACAACAAGATATTATTAAATATGTTACGAAGTGCTTCTGAAATCTTACAAGCTGAAAGGTTTCTCGTCCAAATAAATTTGTTAAATACAAAATCTAGCAGGTTATTCCAACGAACTATTTTTCAGTGCAGTAATGAAATGATGTGCTTTTATGAGGGTGTAATGATTCAATGAGAAGGATGAAGATGAAAACCCGGCATGCGAATCGGGTTAGCAAAATTATTTGTATGAATCGCGTAACTTAGAAAGATTGGTTATGTTGAGCACATTTGAAATCCGAAAGTGAGTTGAAAGTGCTGAAATTGAAAAATGAATTTGCGAAGTATTTAATGTAAACACTTCGCATTAATGTAATGTAAATTGTTACACTGTATTTATGACGTAGAATTATATCAAATTTATGTGCAGATCGGAGGATTGATATCTGCAAATGATGTGCGTTTCTCTTCCGTCTGACGTGAAATTAATTGATGAAACTCTTGCACAACATACACGTTTGAATTCCACCAACCTTCGTCTGAATGACAATCCGACAACTTGTCCTCACGGTGTTAAGTTGATTTGAACCGGATGAATTTTCCGACGATTTGCTAAACATAAATTTGTAACTTGTAAGTTGCGATTAAAATTTAAATGTCAGTATATATAAATGTCATTAGATAAACTTGATGTACATTAAGTCAATATTTAGTTAAATTAAGCAAAACTAATAGCTATTTTCATTCAAGAAATACACTCCTCGTCAAAAAAAGGGCACACCTGAAAACTTGAACAATTCAGGTGTGCCCTTTAGGCGAATATCAAAGTTATGATTGTTTGATATTCGCCAATTTTTTCAAGTTTTTGAAGTGTGCCTTTTTTCACGAGGAGTGTATTATATTAAATAAACAAATTTTTTACTGTTTTAACCCTCTATCCGGGATTGCTTATCCCCTCTCGCATAGATTTTGCGCCATTCAAATTTGAGATTATGTTTATACCAAATCGTCGAATGAACTGACGAATCCATGCGACGCGCGCAACTTTTCACACACACATTTAACGATTTCAAACTGATTAGTCAACCCCCTCTTCATTCACAACAAGACGGTTTCGGGCGGCATCCCGGATAGATGGTTAACGATTTGGCCGCGGTGCTTGATAACTATTTGAATAATTTATGACAAAGTTTTAGGAAATACTTTTAAATGTACCCTGATAGAACATCAATTTGACATATACCTAATATATGTATAATATACGTATATTATATGTATATATCTATTTTTTGCACGAATGTCCATCTAATATATGTATAATAGACATCTTGTTCCATCGGGGGTATCGAGGTTAGAAATCGTTTAAAATATCTACGCTTCTCCAAAACTGAAGGTTCATAGAAAGTTTCTGGAGTATTATTTTTATTTTATCTTCAGACATTAAACCTTAAACTCGTTTTTTTCTACCAACTAGTTACACTCCCGACAGAACACGCCATACATTTTTTGATGAACTTTGAACCATCGTATCTTTATTTCTGCACAGAATGAAACAATTTGGTTAAGTTTTATTCGAAAGAGTAGGCAATGATCTTTTGAAACATACAATTCGCAAAAAGAAATTTGGTTTTCAGATTTTTTCAGAAATTTTCAGAGTAATTGTCAGAGTTTTTCAGATTATTTCAGAGTTTTTCAGAGTTTTTCAGAGTTTTTCAGAGTATTTATTTCCACATGGGTGCCGTCTATTTTCGATAGCACATTTTGAAGAATAGTGATTTCTCGATTTTGAGGTGACACGTAACCTCAAATGTAAACGCCGAAAGACGAGAAATCACTATTCTTGAAAATATGCTATCAAAAATAGTCGAAATATTTACGCAGAATTCGCTATGGTCATGAAATAAATATCTGATTAATAATTTTTTCTTAATTTTTAGCGAAACATCACTTTTCGCACCGAAGTGCCGATTAAAAATTGCTCCTCGCTTTCGACATCACATTAAAGTCTGTTTTAAAACTGAAATTTTTAGATACATACGTCAATAACTCACATTTTACTTCAAATTATTTTAATGCCTTTTAGACTTAACCGCATAACATTGCAGTTTTGCGTCTCGTTAACCATACTTCAGATTCTGATTTTGCGTTGCGTAAAGATGGAAATTAAATATAGATTTATTTCATGAATGCAAATCGTTCTCAGCCCCAAAGTCACTTCACATCGATCGCTTTGACAATTCGTGCGAAACGATTCGTACTTTTGGTCATTACCAGATTTATCTTGCTTTTTTCAAATATTTAGCTGTTCTTATTACATATATGAAACCGAATAATAACGCGGCGCATTAACATAGTTGCTTTACAATTCTAATGCTCGAAGCCGTGCGCACGGTTACGTTTCACTTCCTCAGTCCGACACACCGGGCAAAAAATTAATCAGATATACCAAAATCATCGTTCGAATATTTATACATTTCGTCGCTTTGTTACATTGACGTGAAATTCCTTTCGCTGTTTACCGAATTTCGTGCTGTGTTCCTGTAGCATACATCTTTCCGGTGTTCAAACCGTGGCATGAATTGAATGCTATTTTTGCAGCGATCAACAATCGTTGTTTCAAATATTATGTAAACTGGAATTATTGGTTTAATCGCGATAAAGTGCGTGACGTCGTAGAAAATTGCAGGTTTTTATAAAACTTACAAAAAGCGTTGCCTGTTAAAAAAAAATCCTCCGCAGAATTTGTCGCAAAAAGTCGCAACGTTATTGAAAATTGAAATTCCAAAGGAAATTTATTGTCTGGGCAAATAGGCGTTACGCCAAGCGAGTCGCAAAAAAGCACGAGTTAATTCCCGAAGGATGATAATGAAACGAATTTTTCACCGACGTAATCGAGTTAAAAATTTCGCTAACGTCGAGCGAGTTAAACTTTCCCAGAGGTTACATAAAATGTAACAATAATTGACACTGCACGCGATGCCACTTTCGGAGCTAAAACAAAACTGTGACTGCACGTAACAAATATTAATCACCGACATTGTCGTAAAGAGGAGCATGGGACACAATAATTGATGCGTACGGTGCCACCAGAATAATTGGTTAAAGTTTTTCAAACGCTTTTTCAGTTACACAATGTTGTCGGCTAACTATGCGCTCGATTGTGTAACGTGCAAATAATCTAAGATAGCATCGAAAAATCCGCGTTCTTCTTCGTCGTTATCAAATAAGCGTTTCGGTACAATGCAGCGCACGGTTCCCCCGTCAAATCATGACATAAGTACGTAGTTAAGGAAAAACAATAGCAAAGTATTTAACAGAAAGAACGATGTTCAAAACGATTCAGCGCTCCTTCCAGCGAATTCCAAATAGTGGAAAACACGATTTATACACGAATGACTGATTTTCAATTCGAAGTCTGCAGATGACATTTTGTCTCCTCGTATCAATGTTGTAACCTAAATTTATAGTATATCGTGCAACTAGGGAGGAAAGTTGACGATTTCCGACGAGTGGATTTTAGCCCGAGTCGTAGCCGAGGGCTGAAAAAGGCTAAAAAATCCGTGTAAAATTACACCGACAGTCGGTGGCATTAAAAAACCCACGTTTAACGGTGAAAAAATTACACTCGTAGTGTAATTTTACACTGCATGTGTAATTATATTACACTACCAGCCGTATTAAAATTACACATATTGCGTAAATTTACACACTGACCTACCTAACCAAACTTTTTGAACATCACCAATGTGACGAATTGCAACCCCAAGGAATTTTGTAGCAACACTGCAACATAACCTCCTAAATATCAATGCGATGTGCAAACTTGAACCAAAATCTGTGAAATTACACCAATATGTGTAAAATTACACCATTAGCGGTGTGATTTTACACCACTAGTGGTGTAAAAGTTGTGTACTTTACACGATTTTTTCTCAGTGTAGTATAAAATTCCGTAGTATAAAATACTAAAAACATGTGCAATATCACTTATTTGAAAATGTTAGTAAAATATATTAAAACACGTTTTATAATTATGCAAGTAAGATATGCGTAACGTTATTGCAACATAAGTATTTAATAAAAACAAATACTTTCTTCAGTGTTATTATTGCTACAGTGTTGTAAAAAAATCGCAAATACTTTTTATTTCCGATTTAAAGTACTTTATAAAGTGTTCACTCTTTCAACAATAAACTATTACTAATGTAATTTAAGATAAGGTAATAACATTTGAGACATGTTACAATTTTTGTACTTCTAACTATCGTGTGAACCAATATTTTGATATAATTATACCAACATTTGATGATTTTTAGTGCTAACGAAATACTAATTTCAAATCTTAATAAGCAAGTATGCTGATAAAATAGTAGCAATACTTTAGCATGTATGTGGCATTTACGTTTCTATGCGTACATTACATCTGTTGCTTATACGAAGCTTCTATCTAAGTAGGTGGTCTTATGAATGGTTTTACGCGCTACGACTGTAATTAAACAACTTACCACTGAAAACTTCAACGCCAACATTAAAAGTTGGAATTACGTTTTCCGACATTGATTACTTTATCTGAACTAATGATCTCAAATATCAATTTTTTATATTTATATAAGAAGGAAAATAAGCAAAATAACATATTATAACTTTATATGATTAAGTGATTGTTTTTAATATATATTTAGAATATTTCTTTAACTAGTTAATTTCATTTCAGTTTTTGATGTGATAATATTATTTTCTATAAGAACAGGACTGCTTATGAGTCGCAACGCATAATTATTGATAGGAGAATGAAGTCTTCTGGGTCACCAAAGTGATGACCCAACCTATGCACAGCTAACCCAAGTAAAAATTTGACCAGTTTTGTCCAGTTTTCTTATTAGTCTAAATGTCTTATTAGATAAAAAGATCAGAAAACGCAACACTTCAGTTGTTTAAATTACACAAAATGTTTTCATAAAATATAAAATATTATATTGTGCAATTAGGGAGGAAAGTCGATGATTTCCGACGAGTGGATTTTTAGCCCGAGGCGAAGCCGAAGACTAAAAAGCCCTCGTCGGAGTTCATCAGCTTTTCTCCCAAGTCGCACGATATGCTTTCTCATGCGTGCACCGAAAAACGTCAAATTTCTAACCGAGAAATGAGGACGAACGTTGACAGCCGGGCTTTTCGCTCCCGGCAAACGTCGCCGGCAAATGTCAACTTTCGTCTCGATTTCGAGATTGAAAATTTAGCGTTTTCGAGTCACGTATGGGAAAAAATGTTTCACATGTTATAAAAATGTTTGAAAACTGTTTCATAAGAAATATTTACCGCAAATAAGAATGTTTCTACTACATTTTGTCCGTTAATGTAAATTCGAATAATTTTTATAATGATAATGAGTAAGATTTTTCTCCTTTGAAACACTCTTAAAACAATCTTTTCATCGTGAAAGGAATCGTTTCGTAATGAAAGGATTTGATAATGAATAGGTTTAATACAAAACTACTACCTATTCAATTTAAAAAATCCTTTCAACATAAAATTAAGTTGTATTTAGATTATCGGATTTTCACAACATTGCAGTCTTTTCAACATAACATGAAGATTTTATGTTATGTTTTATTTAATAAAGGGGTGAAAGTCATTGACAGGTGATTAATCTTGTACAAGTACGAATAGTAATTTTTACTCATTAGTCTGGCTTCATTAGCCTCTCAATTAAGCATACGTTATTCAAGTTAGCGCTTGTCCGACATTTTCTTGTTGATTAAACCAGAATTTGAGAAGTGTCACACAATTTTTTCGCTAAAATAATTTATTTTTAACAGCAGCCATTTGGATTGGTTGTATTAGAGAAACGGGTGGGTTATAATCGGATGAGTTATTCAAATGGAGAACGTTAGTTCAATTATAATAAGTTTGCACGTGGAAAAACCGTTCCGTTTAAAATGAGCCAAGTATCTACAAAACAAACTAAATCTGTCTACACTGCCTTACATCAGCTGATATAATGCTGTGAATTGTGCGTTTTATGAAATAAGCTAAAAGAAGTAAACAAAACTGTCCAATAAATTGTATGAAAGCAAAAATTACAAGTTTAGTATACATATTATTTTAATTGTGGCCCAGATATCAGAAAACTAGAAACTAAATTTGTGTAATTTTTGCTAACTTATTTACTTTATTAACTTATTAATTTATTTACGAAGATCCGAAGTAAATATTGATAAAAAACTGATCAGAAGAAAATTCTGCGTTTGTAGTTTTTAATGATAATGAAAAACTGTCTAATTAATGTTATCTTAGCAAATACAAAACTCATTTTTCGCAATTATTTCATGATGTAGAAAGTTAGTTTTCGCTAAGCAAATTACTGTATCCGTCAGGATAGAGACAGGGACGTATATTATTATTCGTCAAGGACATATGTTAGTAGTTAATCGAGCACACGTTATTGACTTTTTTGTCCAAAAAGTACAAGAACTGCTACACGAGCAGTGCATAGCTTTGCTAATTAAGCACGAGCAACGTAATGTATTGCAGAAAATGGGTCACTATTTATAAAAATCGCACACTTGTATTTTCAGAAAAATGCAGTGACAAAAATTTCCATGTGAAACTTTATTATGTAGGAATAGTGAAAATTCTGAACTTGTAAGTTCATTTTAATGTATGGCATTCATACGAGTACCAATTTTTAAACTAAATGGAGAAAACTACATTGTAAGGAGGACATTCTAGGTTGTAACCGTTACGATGTAATATAGTAACCGTACCTACAATGCACATTGTAAACTGTTTTAACCAATGATATGACTGGTCAGCATTCAGCTGTCCGGCGCTAAGCTAATCAATGCCTGCGAAATTTTACGATCTACGTGGTACGATATTGTGTTCTCAGAGTAAATACAATGAAATTCGTTACAGTATATTTTACACGCAGATGTGACCTGGTATGTTTATAAACAAGTCATTTGTTTTTGCCGTGTGACTATATGCGATAGGAAAGTTATTAAAAAAAATAAAATTAAAAAAATTGTTTAAATTAAAATAAAATTATAAACGTAATAGTACTATAATATAAATGCAATAAAATAATATCTATAATTTACTTTTTGCAATAACATAACTTTCAAGCAATTCTATACTGTATATTAATATATTTTTATATGATTAATTATTAATTTGAAGGGTGATTAGTACTGCTTATATAAAAAAAATTTTATTATATTGACCCAAATAAATTTAAGTCGCAAAAGATCGCGTTTATCTGATCCGCGCAAAAGAATTATCTGTTTAGCTTAATATTTCTCTTACTTCAGAACAGTAAGTAATGTAAGCATATATTATTTATTAATAACATTCAGGGACTATACGCACGATATATACTATTATTTTATACTTAAAGCCCAGTTTACAACGGTAATTAACCATTTGACTGTCCCACATATTTCCACCAGTAATTTTTCTCTCATTTGCTATCTCTGCGCTTTCTTTTAAATTTAAACTTTCAATTTAAAAATGCGGACCTCTGACAGCTGCCATTTTTTCTATGCGTAAAAATTGTCACATGAACGTACAAAAAAGTTATTAAAAAGTATATTCATAATGTCCACAGTTCGAATATTCGAAATAATATAACACATATTTAATTTGGTCAACCTTGCGATGTGCTAATTCACCTCCGATTTTCATGAAATTTTGTCAAAAAAAAACCTAAGTTTCATCACAATCGGAGGGGAAGTAGCTCATCGCTAGGTTCACCGTGCGATGTGCTGCAGAAATTCTTTTCAAAGTGAGAATAATGTTTCAATAGCAATCTTCTTGATAAAACCCTTGAATATAAAATAAAATTTTTTTAATTCTTAGATTTTGAAAGTCTGTTATTTGTAAAAAAATATTTGTACAAAAACGGGTTTAAAGGTATTGTCGATTTATTAGAAAATAACCCAAAACTTTTTTTTGTTACTAGCGTTATTGAATTTTTATCAGTAAAACACATAGTAAAGCTAAGAGCCACGTTTAAAATAGAAGCAAATGTAAGATTAGAATGCATAATTTGAGAATTATTTATAGTGTTTATAGGGAAAAAGTGTTATTTGATAAACATTATCATGATATGAAATATAAAGCAATTCGGGATTGACGGGTAAAAAGAGCGAATTAAAGAAAATTATAAGAAATTATAGAATCAGAGAAAACGAGTAAGAAATATTTTCACTTTTTATTCAACTTTTTGAATTTTGAATGTAGCTACAGCTACATTCAAAATTAATTAAAAGCTAATTAATACAATAATTAAATACAGTACAATTAAGTAAAAGCGAGTTTAAAACGCCATAAAACGAAATAAGAGTCCGAAGCGGAAGAATTAAATAGATGAGGGGGAATACCCGAAAAAAGAGCATGATGTAGAATGACAGATGATCAAAGGTGGAAAATAGAAATTAAGTGGGAAAGAAAGAGGAGGTGAGAGAACATGGGATGAAATGACTGGGATAAGGGGGTGCACTGAGAACAAAATTTAGTATTCCCAATTATTAAATGGTTCTTTAAGGCTTCAACCAGAAATAATAATTAAAGAAACTATTAAATAGTTAAAGAAACTATACTTAATAGTTTCTTTAACTATTATTGCTGGTTGAAGCCTAAAATAACCATTTAATAGATGGGAATACTAAATTTTTTTCTCAGTGTGAAAGGCTAAAAGAAGAAATGAGAAGGGCAGAGAGCGAATCAGATTCAAGCAAAAGCGAACACTGAAAAAACTGACTCGATTGTAGCAACCATACCTGTATTATTACACCCAGTATGGTTGATGCAAACATACATTTGTTTGGGACAATCAGATGTATGTTTGGGGCAACTATACTTACGTTTGGCGTAATCTAACGGTATTCTAGTGCACAATCAGCCATACTGTATGTTTATGACAACCATGTGTATACTATGCCTATGTGCCTATGTGTATACCAGTACATTTTTTTGAACAACTCATTCCGTCTCAGAGGGAATGAGACAGAATGAGAGGGAATCAAATGAATCAAAGGCGATAAGAAGAATGAAAGGGAAGGAAAGGAATTGAGAGGAAACAAGATGAAATAAGCAAATAAATATAATTAAGAGCGTATATAAGGGAATCACAGTGAATAAGTCGGAATGAGAAGCCATAAGATGAAATGAAAAGTAATAAAAGGAAATTAAAGCAAAGTACAGAAAATGACAAGAATCAAAGTCAATGAAAGCCTATGAGAATAAAATAGAAAGAATGAGACGAGACGAATGCGAAAAGACGAGAGGGTAATAGAGTATATTGAAATATATTATTAGAAACACTTTTAAAAAATATCTACTGCACAGATTGATATGAAATCTCGTGCGTGGCAGTTTTATGATTTCCATTATCTCACAGAAATAAAATCTCTGCAACAATTTAAAAACTGAAAATTCGCTTTCAAACTTCTTCTAAAAAATCAGAAACAGTCTCAGAAGGACTGTCTCAAAAAGTGTGCAAAAACTACTAAGAAAGTCTCGCTGGTATTTTTGATAGTATCAGAAAATTTTATACATTCTTAGAGACTGTACATGATACCTTACACGGACTAAATGTCAGATATTTTAACAATCAACAAAAATTGCTGCATTGACCAAAAATGAAATAAAAAATGCAAATGTAGCGCGCCTGGAGGGCCCGCCTCATCATCTAGTAAAGTAAATACCTTGGTCTTAAATATTTCCATCAATAATTTTTTTTTAATTTATTATTATATAACTTCAAACTATACTATAAAATGTTTAAAACTCTAACTAAAATATGTACATCAATATTTGCAATGTGAACTACAACCATTACGAATCTGCCAATGTCGTTTTTATACATATACATTTGTATAAACCGATTCCACAGCTTTCTTCGTTAGTTACTGACATTCTCCATAAATCCAATAACTCTTAGTTCGATTGCTTTGAACTTTCGCATAAAATCCGCACACTCAAATCGTGCGCGCAATCTACATTTTTTTCAAACCCGGCGTCCATTTTTACAACAAAAATCCCCATTTCAGTTTCAAGAACGTGAAACCAACCGTCAACTCAGGCTCGCCTTAAAATCCCTCGCCATTTGAATAACGTCGCTTCAATTTATGAAAGATTCGATCAAATCATGTCCGTATAAGGAATTAGATTTGAACATCGCCCAGCCGGCGAGCAATTTCTGGCTTCCATTACAAAATGAGGATCAGATGCCCGACGCGAAACCGAAGCCTGCCTCGTCCTGGATTATTGCACCAATAATCGTAAATACATTTTCCGCCAAATCGCCTTACACGCGAACGAAACGTAACAGATTCAGCCAAGCATGGGCTTGGCTGAATCTAACGCTAGCTCGCGGCCATCCGCGATGAGAAACGCTCGCGATTAGACGAACAAAGGCACCGCTTCTGATCCCGAGCGGGCATTCCAGATTACCATACGGCTTATTACTTGGCGGATAATACACGCAAGCGAGACCTTCGATGGCCGCCGCTACCATTGGATCGGCCGAACCGGCAGGAGAGCGGGAGGAACCAGTTCGTAACCCGTATCAATTCTTCGTCTCAGTCCCTCTTTTCTGATAATAGCCGGCATGGGAACGCGACCAAGGGAAGGGCGTACCAATCATTTCTCCATTTTGGTCGGACAGTCACGATCGGACTTACTCGATTAAGTGGCTGCAGTATTAATAACATCAATATCAGTAATAATGACAATAAATTTGGAAAAATAAAAAGAATTGAAAGAGAAAATGGTGCTCGGACTACATAGTGGTCCATAAATAATACATGTGTAGTAGTGGTGAAAACATTTTGTAATTATATTTCTCCTGTTTTAATCCTCACTTATTTACGTTTATTGTAATGTTATTTTGAAATCGTTGATTATTTTTGTGATGGGTGTACACTATTTTTCTAATTGTTCCAATGTTAAACATAACATACATTTGTTGTTGATTATACATTGGAAGTGCGAATAGTACACTGAGAGAAATATCTGTAATTAGTTGTAAGAATGTCTTGCTGAGAAAACTAGAGAATTTGTATGGTTGAGTACATAATTTTTGTCTGTTATACGTTATAGCTATACTGTATGGCGAATTCAGTTTATATGATAATTAGCTGTACTGCACCAGAATAAACTCATACCGTATGACATTTTCATTACAGAGATGTAAGAAATAGTGTGTCTATATACAATCTTAAAACAATCCGATTGTCAGAGCCGGAATCCCGGAAGCCTGCGAGAGGCGGAACCTTCCGATAGGTCGGAGGATTCCGGTTCCAGAATCCGCTTGTGACAAGAGTGGAAATGTTTACATATTAATTTAGACTCACTTCGTTTCATTGTAATTATCTTAATATGAAATAGCATGTCTGCTACCACGGAGTTAGGGTGGTTCTAATTATTATAGACAAAATATCAAATTGCAAATTATTTAAAACCATTCTCTGAATGTGGGAGAATGATGGGCTGTTAAGGCCTAGTTTCAAGCGTGATTACCGACATTACAGATTTTTTAAATTACGACTAAATGTCTACGTGGATCTCCATTTGACGACCATAGCGCGAATCTCACTTTTTTAACATATATACCACACAAGACAATTGTAATCTATAATTAACTGTCTAAATCCGTTGTTTGCAGATATTGGATTATAATCAGAAATATTCTCCAATAAACATAGAATTGCGCTATGGTCAAATTATTGCAAAATATTAAGTTATCATTTTTTTTATAAACAAAGTCCCTAACTCCGTTGCAGCAGACTTGAGACATAACCTTAAGAAGAAAAGCCTGTGATCATTACATTTTGTTTATTGGTGTACCGCGTTTGTTTTTCCACCTCGAAAATGCGATACATTGGTTACATTAGCAAAAAATATACAACAAAAATTTTGTCACCGATTAGGACATTCTCCCAGAGTAAGAAACTTTATTGATTTAGCTTCAAGTGAAATTGTAATGTTTTAACAATGTAATGAAACACACTAATTCTAGTAAATTCTAACTCTAGTAACTTCGAAGTCACCTTAAGAAAATGACTTTTATAATCGGTCTCCCCTCCAAGTATTGATTACGATCAACGGGCATGATGTTTTAGAGGAAAAAGGATAGAAGAACTAAAACGATGAATTAATTCACAAATGAGCGGCGCGGTGCCGAATGACAAAGTTAATAAACTAAATAATTATTGTTGATAACATTTGTTATTATAATTCGTCTTCGCCTCGGGCTAAAATTCCACTCGCCGGGAATCATCAACTTCCAGCCCTTGTTGCATAATATACTATTAATTAACTAAATCAAACCTTCATTCTCATACTCTCGCGTGACTAATAAAACCAAACACACTGCAATGAGAAAATCAAAACATTGTAGCCACAATATTACATTCAGTGCCGTCCTAACCATCGATTCTACTCACTCCACATTCACCTAGCATTATATTCAATGTTCCATCATCATAATTTTTCCCGTCCAGTAACAACCGTCGAAACAAAAACACTCGTGCTCAATGGCGGAACTCGGTTTCGAACTCCCGCCCCTCTCTCCGTCCATCAGGGCCGTGCTTTTTCATTTTCCCCGAACGCTTCGTCTGACCTTTCACCCCTCTTTGTTTCCCATCGCCACTTTGGCTTGATACAAACGAAAATCCATTACGCGGACCGTCTTATCGCTCTCGCTCCTCTCGCGGGAAAGCTTTTTCTTGCGCTCGACTGAAAGGTCCTGCGCCCCTCCCCGGCGGAACGCGCGGCAAAGCCGATGGATGGATGGTGCCGAGCGGAGGTGGGGGCGCGGCCTGGCCAATCGTAGACCGACTCGTCGCCGAGGGACCGATCAATGTGGTCCCCTCTGTACCGACCTGCTTGGCATGCCGAAGTTACACCCAACCCACGCAAACCTGTCCTAATCCTAGCCGCCGGTCTATTTGGGCGACTTGGCCAAGCAATGCGCAAATACCAGTAATAGAGGCGAATCAATCAGCCGATGGAACGTTCTCCGCTCGGAGAAAAAGCCGGGATTCTCGCGCTGTTACAAAGTTGCGGCTGTTATCATAATTGACGTGGTTCCGCGCGGAATATCAAAATGGAAAACTTACGTCGCAGGCCGAAGTTGTGCTCGCATCGGCTGGTTTTATCGTTGACTCCGACCAACGAAGTAGTTTTGTCTCGTGCAATCAACTTTTACAGTTGTGTTGTTTATCTTGGATGTATGGATTCTTCGATAAGCGGTTATCGACGAATTAGTACGGTTTACGACGCCCGACATTTCACCGGCGAAACCGTTCGCCCGGAACTCCGCTGAAACAGTCTTTTGTTTTGTCAAGCGAAACGACTGGTTCGCTTCGAAGCGAGTCTTGAATTGAAGACTTTTACTTACCTTAAGGGAGATTTGGGTTTCTTTGTTCTTTCTTGGGTTCTTACATTTATTTCATTCGCAATTTATTTACCTGGTTCATAAATGCGAAGCTTCGTACTTGTTAGTGAGAAAACAGTGTAGGATCGCGAATACTCTTTAAATATTCCTTTTTGCTTAGATGGGCAGTTCCTTGAGAGATTTCAAAAATTGCGTACTGCGGTTATGGTTGGAGTATCAGTTTGCATTAGATTGCTTGCAAGGGGATAAGCAATCTTTGCAGAATTTCTGGAGAAATTATTATCGATTCTAATTTGCAAACGAACATAAATTCGTATTTCCGCGAATCGCGACTTTCATTATACAACCACAAAATATAAAGTATTATTCTATAGCTTTCTCGATTTGAAAAAATATCCAATCAACCTAATATTCTGCAACTAAGGCTAATCAATAAATTTCTGCAATTATAGTTTTTACCGAGTGCTTCATTATATCCGTTGCAAAAACTTGTATTCAAAAACTGCTACCAAATTGTTCCAGTAGGAAAATAGTGGTTTCAACAATCTATTTGAATATTAATCTTCTCTTCTCCAAAATAGCTTCTGAATAAATACACGATTTCCTGTTCTTTATAACCTTTATATTCTCTCCACGTTTTTCCTGCGAAGTAAAAGTCACGAAGCTGTAACGAATTCGAATTCAGACGAATTTCGTCACATGAAAAATATTTTCAGCATTCAAGTTGGGCAGAAGGCTCCGTGTTTTCTTCGATAAGAAACGTGCAATGACGTATTCCGGGTGAAACGAAATCGTTGCAGATGAAAGCCCCGCGCGACATCTCGGATCGTTGTTGCAAAAGTTTTTAGATTATACAGAACCCATGACTATGTTTTATGCTTGTCGAAGACCAACATTGAATTCCCATCAAGCATCGAATCCTTTTTTTCAAATTAAGAAATAGTCTCAGTGAGTTGCAAACAAATAGTTATTATCAACGTTTGTCCCTAACCGTATTTATCAAGTATGTCAATATTAATATATTACATTTTGATTAATACTTAATTGTTTTTAATTTTAAGGTGTTGTCGAAGATCTGCTCTAACAGAGTTAGTGTCTTTATGAATAAAAACATTTGTAAGAAATAATCGAAAGTAGCGATTCTGTACTTACACCCAGAAAAATAATTGAGTCGTCTCAAATAAATTCATTTATTTGCAAAAATTTAGTTCCACAAAATGAACTAATATATTTAGGACTAATAACTCCTTATTTGGTGTAAGGGAGTACATTTATTTGCTACAAATATTTATTTATTTGCTATAAATATATATTTACTTATTCCAAATAAATCATTAATTTGGTACCATTACAAATAAATTATTTAGTTAAGTGAATTAATTTGGAACTAATAAATTATTTTTCTGAGTGTATGGGAGAATGTATGCAGATGTTAAAGATAACTTTCGGCAAAGAATGTCGGCGTATTTCGCAAACTATGATTTTTGCCACATGGAAAACTAGTTTACATTTTATGGTTTAAGCAAAGTATAAACAGTAGATTTATTCTGATAAAAACGTGTAAAAAAGTGAATAAATAGCGCTACGATCGTCAAATTTGTGATTAATTGTTCATTTTCTCGTATTTGAGATATATGTTTCCAAACGGAGTATAGCTTTAGAGAATGTTACAATGTCGCTTAGGGATAATTGTATTAACGTTTAGAAAACGTCATGGTTTAGTAAACGTTCAAGTAACCATCCATACGCGTCATTTCAACGTTCTATAAACCGTTGTTCTGTCTGGGTAATGTCGGTAATAAAGCTTTCTTAATGCATGTTTAATTGCCCCACAAGATGGGTAGCGCGCTGTGGAAAGTCATTTTAAAAAGTGTCTGGTAACAACGATAACCACGTTTTTCACTGTCTCTTAGTTCACTGCCTCTTATTACAAACTAAAGTTTAATTCCGCAAACTCATTAAAAAATCATTGTAAAAATGAAGCACCTAAGTTTTATACAAAACTAAAAGACTTAGTTGATTTATTTAAAATCTACAAAAACCTTTTTAATCTCTGAAAAATTTGACTTTTTCAGCAATAATTTTTCAACTTGAACTTACCCATTGGACACTAAACCGCCGATTCAGCACACCTTTCTTGACCATCTGAAACAAAAATGTTCTAAATACATATCCATTTCAGCAACAACAATAATCCATTCAAAACGAGCGACAAGTTTTTCGCTACTTGTCAAACAACAGAGTAAACTTGCCACTTATGCTCACGCGAGTAATGTATCGTCTACGGTGTGTATACTACTTTCCCTTCCCAACATAAACTTATAACTCGCGAGGACACTCGAGTGTGTGGCTTAGTGCGAGAAAACTTTTATCATCATCTCGACGTTCGCACAAATATGAGCGCGATACACGCAATTTAGCGGCAACGCGGCCACTAATTTTTACGCGCAATCCGAAGAAGCGTTGGAATCGGTCGCGTTCGTATCGAACGATTGCCGGCCGGCTCTAAAAATAGTTCGTAACTGCAGAGAAACGGTTCCCTTTGATACGCCATCCTTATATTTCAGCATTACCGAGCGTTTTATTTTCAGCGCCGAAAAAGGAACAGTGCGACACCGCGTATTTCGAATGATAACATGTGTAGCGTTTCATTACGGGTTTATTGCGTTCCCTGAAACGTCGTGCCGGCGCGCCACGAATTCGAGTTTATTCGCACGAAAAGTCCCACGGTAATAAGTGATAAACACCGGCATCGGGAGCGACTCGAAAATGTCGATTTTCGATTAAATTGCCGCCTGCCGTTGCTTCTGTCGCTTATTATGCGCGCAACACGCACACTAACATGTGTCTTATTTTAAGACGTTTTTGGAAAAAAGACATGAAAAATGTCTCAAACC
>JABFPB010002368.1:0-20392 GCA_022817645.1 Ceratoteleas bidentatus
AATATTCATCCACACCGACGTGCGCCTTAGCCGGGATCGTTTACGGGATTCGCTGTGTGACTTACGTCACACTTTACATTCCGGTTCTTTTATAATGTTCGTGCTTATCATCTACGTAATTTTTAACTTCATTACTTGTAATTGTTTGTAACCGATGCGCAAGGAAACACAAATTGCATTGGTTTAGAGCGGTTATAACTTTGGACAATCAATGAAAATTTTGTCAGACATCTTCTGTCGTGGTATAGTTAACCATTGTATGTGGTTAACTACCACAGAGAAAGTGGCGAGACAAAGTGTTATAGTGAAAAGTTCAAGCTATGTACAAATATTTATTTATTTTTTTTAGGAAGAAGAGTACAAAAGGAGAAATTTTGTACACTTCTTCCTTACAAAAAGGCTGCTCCATAAAAGGCAACTCCACATAGAAGGTGAAACAACTCCGAAAACGAGTTGAACCTACTCTAAAAAGGAATTCAGAGCAGTGGCAACTCTACGTGGAAATATTTCAGCTCGAAAATCGAATTGTAACGCTTTTCAATTCTCTTTCGAAGTTGGATTAACTTAAAATTTTACTCTAGTTCAAATTGATTTCACTCAAACATAGTCAAAGCGACTCAGTATTGGATTTAAAACTACTTTTAAATTTTAGTCTTGGCAATTTTTTCCCAACGTTTATATTTTTTTATCTGATTTAATTTTGGCTACACTATTGGTTGAAAAATATTACGTATTTATTATTTAGAGTGTCGAATGTGTATGAACGTACTTATTTCGCGTGTGAAATTTATTGGAGAGGGTTTTAGTAGGTGTTTATTGGTGATAACTCCCTGGCAACAAAGTATGAAGAGTTCCATTTAACAGGGGCACACATTATTGACCCCTGGTGTCGACCAATAATTCAACCGGAGGCCAATCAACAATACAGCCGGGTGCAGATTTACAATTCCCTCTTTGCCACTTCTGAATGTTTGGTTTCAGGGAAGAGTCTCACACTGCAAAAACTCTGCAAGGTTAGACGTCTTAATCAAGCCACTTAATGTCTTATTGTAAGACTCTAAGAGCCTTAATCAAGACACAAGTGTCTTACAATAAGACACTAAGTGTCTTGATTAAGACGTCTAACCTTGCAGAGTTTTTGCAGTGCAAGCCGTGATAAGAAAATCGAGAATCACGTCTTTCGTCTTGCTATGATCTGTTACGATCTGCCGTTACCCTGATAAAGCTTCTCTCCTCCTGAGACGTCAGCACCTTCTTAGTCTGGTAACCAGGGAATTCTTGTTAGAGTTATAATTTTGTTCACTAGGCGATTATTCACGGGCGTATCATTAGAGGTCGCATGCAATTTGTGATGTCCGTAGGACTCTCTACCTTGTATTTGCGGAGTCATGAAGTCAACTGAATCATGGAGTGAGCATGACCTTCAAGAGATCAGGAATAAATGGCGCTGTTTAGATTCCCATATCGACCATGTATTGGGGATAAACGACAGGACTCTGAGAGGTAGATGTCGGTGTAAAAAAAGACGTTATTGGAGTTAGGAGAGGAAAGAAGATCGAGTCAAATTGAAGCTCGAATTTCGGAATTCTCTCTCACAAATTTCGATACACGATTGTGTAGTGTCAACGAATGAGCCGACGAAGTTCAGTTGGCGCCCAGCCAGCGTCGTGAAAATGTAGCCAGAATGGAAATGATTTCTTTAGTGTGGTGTATGTGTTTTGGCTCAGTTTTTTCCAAATGTAATGATTTTTTTAGTCTATCAATAAAATTGCCGATCACTGCCGCATTAGTATTGAGATTTTTGCTTTTAGCGATAACTGAGAACCACGTGTATAGATTTTCGACCAAATTTTCGGCCGTGCTTTCCGATCATTGTGCATGAAAGTATAAATTAGAAAATTGAAACAGCCAATAGTATAAAATCTAATTCTAATTAGAAACTATGCTACAAGTTTCTAATACATGAAGTAGGCTTAAAAAGGCTTAACAATCATTCCAAGTTGTCGGGTCAGTCTAGTGTACCATTCAAAGAATCTAATAAATGTTTCACTTAATCATTAATCTGAAAATTAATGATTAATTAATTTTCCTGAAATTATATCTTGATTTTCCTAGGGAAGATAGGCTTTTAAAAAAAATGTTTAAAACATTTTCTTCTTATTGATTTTTTATCATTCACTTTCACTCAGTTTTTTGCATTTATACGATGTGCAATTATAATCAGGTTTCAGTCGATTATCACCGCTATTTAATCATAACAAAATGGATGTGTTCATATCAAATCTCACTCCGAAAATAGACTTTACTGTTTCTGATAGTAAAAACTAGTTGTACTTGCCCAGATACTATCACGTATCTCAATATTTTTCCAGTAAGATTCTGCCAATTTCTTAATAATTCATTCAGTGATGAGTAATTAGCAATTAATCGAAAATTATTAAGAATTGTTTCAACGAGGATGTGTATCCAGAGTTACACCTTTCTGAGTTTGATGCGTTAATTCTGAAGGACATTGGTGCGTGTTCGATAATCAAAAAGTAATTGAACAAGTGACAGAGGGTGCAGGAAAAAAGTACAAGAAGGGCATAAAAGGGCGGAGAGACACTGTCGGTACTATTTAATTAGTCGTATGATAGAAAGGAATGAAGATGCAGGGTGGAGTACTGCGACACGTCACAGATAGATTGCTCGGTGCCCCCCGTGGACTCGCTAATTAAACTCCATACGAGTCGCGCCATCGTCCTGAAATTCACGCTGAGACACGCGCTTTCCGTCCGGTGCCATCCTTCATTTCAGGGTATCCAAAGAAAACATGTTTGCGTCACTTAATCTATTACTTCCTAAAATCTTTTCACGTCCCCATTAGAAAAATCTCATTTTATTTTATTCACCACTATTTTCATTCTGTCATGATTTGAAAATGATGGGTTTTATTCGGTTAATTGCGAAAAAACAATATTTAATGAAAAAGATTCCTTTTGGTTTTAAAAGAAATTCGAATACAAAAGTGTTTCGAGGTTTGAAAATTGGTGTATCAACCGTAAATACATTTCTAGGTTGCAGATAAGCTGTTAAATATATTTCGTTTTATATTGCAGTAAGAGTTTAAATGTGCAATGGCTGCGGAACATTGTCCACAATCGATATTGATGACTGGAATTGGGAAGAAACATTAAACGACTTTACCTTGGGATGGAAACATAATTTCAGCCGTTTTATCTTCAACTGATTGGACAGTCGAATATCTGTCGGTTATTACAATGTTTTACGTAACATAGTTGCTGGGTTGTAATCACATTTCTAGTCTCCAATTTGATTTCTGAATTACACTTTTTACTGAGTTCGATATTCGAGTATATTACTTTCTAGTTAATATGATTTTACATTTTGGGACATACAATTAAGGATTCAGAAAATCATTCTTTTTTATATTTTCGGTTAGCAACATTTAAACATAATATTAAAAAAGCTGTTACTAATCGTCAAATAATTAACAAACTGTCTAATATTATGTATCTAACGTCTAGAAATCAATTCTACTAAAATATTTATCGCTGAATCACTCATTCCCATTACACTGTGATTTCTCGCAAAAGACACATACCCCAATTTAAACATCTGCGCACGAAGTCGTTCTTCTTTAATTCACGGCGTATTCACCTTTCAAGTAGTCTCGTCTGCAGCAATATAACTAATCCGTCGACCCCTTGTTCGCCTTTATTCCACCTTTGCACGTAAGAAAAAAAGTTTCATTGTATGTAAAACATTTGTTACGTTTTTGTAAAATACCCGTGATATTTATTAAAAAATTGTCACAGTCTCGTTCTAAAAATTCTAAAACCTACATTACTTTCAAAGAGATTCCCTTAAAATAATGGTTTTTTGTGAATTTGTAGATATTAATTGTGACTGTTCCCGTTCTAACTACTGGATTTTACACAATCACATAAATTGTAAGGGTCACCCTGACTGTATTATTTCATATCCCTACTCTGATATTGTCAAGGGAATTCTAATTTCAAAAATGTTTAATAAGAGGAATGTTTTAAGAAAAATCAAATTTTGAAAGCGAACTTTTTTTTTATATAGAATTAGTTTTTGTCGATAAAACCATTTTTAAATCAATAAAATATCTGAGATAAATATGTTGAGCAAGTAATTTCTTCGAACACATTAAAGGGTACTTTTGATTCCGTCCTTAACGGATTCCGTCCTTAAAGACGATTTTATACCACTGCCTTTGAGAAAGAACCGACAACACTGTTTCTGCCCTCGAAAGCCAAGTGTCCACATTGTGCAATCAGCCGGCTGTTCTCGGTGAAATCAACCGTGCTTGCCGCTGTCTCTTATCTCTGTTTAACTATCCCACTCATTTAGAACTACGTCCCTTGTTCCTCCAATTCGACAGATTTGTACCCATTTAGTTCAATTATTCCAAAAAATATTTAACAATTTAATACGCATTGCTCCCTGTTCGAAGAATATAGGATTCTAAAAATGTGTTATTCTTACAGTCTGCTTTCTGAGAGTAGGGGGAATTTTCAAAATTGTGTTCTTGTACAACAGATAATATGTGGACAAGATAATAGTGGCGTTAAACATTTAGGATAGAAATATATTCAATGTTTAAGTCTTGGCTTAACACTTGCACTAATGTAATTGCACTGTATACTGCAGAAGCCAGCAGTTTACAAAGAGAGGAACACCGAGAGTTTAATTAATTTAACATATAATTAATTTAATTTATATAATTTAACATATCATTATTAATTAAACATATAATTGATTGATTTAACATATAATTAATTTAATTAATATAATTAATTTTTTTACAAAGAAAGAAAATATTTTAATTTCAATTTTAAAGTCAAAGATCCCCAATTTCCCTCGTAAAATCCGTGCACTTGTAATTCGACAAATTTCTTCTTTCCACCCTTCAAAAACGAAATAAAATGCTTCGACCCAATCTTGGATCTCTTCCAAACGGCGATTAACCTTAAAATTGTCTATCCATCTTACGACTATTATTTAAATTGTCAAATTTTTATAATTACAAATACCACATATGCAGTATGCATAGTAACTGCAATTTTCCCATTGCGTTGCAAATTCATTTCGCATCTGTCTGAAATTTATTTTTGTCTATGTAGGTCTCTCCCGAATGCTCGTGTAGCATTTCCGTGCTTCGTGACGAAGCGTTGGCTTTAAAACTTATTTCGAGTATCGAACTCACTTCTTCCTGTGTGATGTCACGTGGAAAAGTTACCGAAAATAACAAGCGACTAAGCTGCGCACCCTTTCCGATGTTTTGTTTATGAGACCGCACTCGCGGTTACATTATTGGGATTGGAGGTTTTTCGCTGTCGCAGAATTTTACCGGTATCGGGAAGTGATCACGGAAGGTACAGAAATCTTCAATGGTTTATTGAGTTTAAAAAGTATTACATTAGGAAAGTTGTAAAAATCTGTCTAAATTCTTTATTGCCACTTTTTATTAATGTCTGTTACATTTCTACGCCTTGTTATTGAAAAAATTGAGAGTCCTTTCAGTGGAAACTTCGACGATGTAGAAATAAACAAATTTTGGTGATATGTTTAATGTTATTTAATTTTAAGCGACGATGTCTAAAATTGTAGATAAATTTTTTTTAATGGCACAGTTTTGTAGTTCAGTATTTGAAAAATAGTTTTCAATTTTTTTTCAATTCCGAAACAGAATCATATATGGAAGCTTGACGAATAAAAGCGAAATATGTTCAAAAAGTGTATCTTTTGGAAATGTCGAAAAATGCCGAAAGGTGCCATTTTGTGGCACAAGCATTTTACACAACCATTTCTAGAATAATTTGTCTATTCCAATTCAACGAATTTAATTATCGATGCTCTTCGCGGCGTTCAAACATCGTTAAAATGTTCATAACATGTACATACAAATTCCGTCGGTCAATGTAAGGCAAACAAAATCAACTCAATAAATTGAGTAACTTGAGAAACGCCTGTCACAAACCGTTGCAACCGACAATCTTTTTACCTATCTCATACCCTTACCTTTTGTAACATCTTCACCGCGTACTGTCATTTAAGTACATTTCTCCTTTAAAATTAAACACATATACTTGCAACTAGTGACTTTTATATATATTTTAACTTTACAATACTTTTTTACAGTGATCTTAAAAATCTTAAGGTACGGGTTCAGTACCATTATAAAATAGTGATTTTCATTTTCATTCATCAATTGCCAATTATGTCCATTGACTCGCAAATTTCAGTTCTATTGTTGACAATCGCACGTTATGATTGCACATCGCATTGAGATTTGTCATTAGTGACAAACAATTTGTCGTGTTGAATTCAAACCAGATTTGAATTAATGCATCCAAATATGTAATATTAATTTTCATGTTTGTTCGGATGAGCGTGAGAGGCCACTATATAATAATAAATGAAAATTAATATCACATACGAAATGATACCCGCAGATATCATTTCGATCGATTCACTTAAAAAACACGTTTAAATTCAGAACACCCGACCTGTTAAAACCAGGAAACTATGAAAAGGGTACAAATAATCATCTAACAGTCGACACTTCAAAGACGTTTATTTTTGTACCGATGTAACATCTGGAACTTTTATTCACAGTCAAACTTCAATCAAACTTGGTTCTGCTTCGGAACCTCAACCGAAACGCGAACTTTTCCTAATTAAATTTATACGTCAGTAATCAAAATCCCCTCTTTCATTAAACAACACTTAACGCGAATTGCAGGCGGAAAATAACACAGCGGCATTTAATCATGAATGCACATTCGATCGGTGCTTAATAAATTTATTACTAACGTCGTGTTTGCATCTGTTTCGCAGGAGTACGTAAGCGGCTCCTCTCGCCTTGTGGTATTCATCAGCATGCCAACACTATAATTATTCCACCTCAATTCACGTGCCTGAGTCGCAAGTCCCGAGCTTTCGACTAAGGCGCCGCTTCTTAAAGCCATGAGTAACACTTAACTTACATAATTATACGCGAAACTGGATAATTCAAGCAATCGCGTGTCGCTATTCGAGTTTTGTGAAAAGACTTGGGGTCGGGTGGGAGGGGGGAGAGGATCGTGTGGAGTATTCATAAATTGCCCGACGTTGTATCTAAGTGTTGAAAGGAATTAACTTGACTGGGATTGGAGACTTGCGAAGTGCGAATTTTGTGTAACGAAATCCCGAAGGAATGACCCAGGTTACACCTTAAGGGGACATTCCAGTAAACAATGATAAAAATCAAGAAATGTTTTTTAAAATTGCGTTGCATTTTTTAATACTAAAGTAATAAAAAATGATAAGAGCAACATTTTGTGAAGTATGATATGATAGTTGTCATATGCGAGTGCCGAAAAACCAGAAAAAGTGATGAGGAAAGAGCAAAAGGAAAAAAGAAAGTTCCGGTTATGGTCCTGGAATAGGAGAATAATTTGTATACTCAAACTTGGCAAAACATTACAAGAAGTGCACAATATTACATGAGTAAAACTTTCAACGCGATTATCTCGAATATTTATTTCCCGTGTTTTTCCATCTTCACAATACTCCGAGTATTCGGATTTTCAGCCAATTCAATTAATTTTTTTTGGCGTACTCAGAAAAGTATAAGGAACATTATATTTAGACAGATTTGATATGGTACTTCTAAACTTTATAATCACTTAACTGTAAAAGTAGCCGTATTTTCCACTATTTTTTACGTTATAAACTATGATAACTTTGTTATTTTCATTGTTATTAAAATTCTAAATTCTAAAATTTTCAAAATGTATAAAACAGCCATTTTTGCAAAAGTTGTAGAGAAATTGATAAACAATTATTTCCTTTTTCTATTTCTTTTGAAATTAAAGCATTATAACCCAAAGGGAGTAAAGAATGAAAAACAACAAAATATGTTTGTACTAAAATTTACTGGAATTCTAGGAATTTGGTTATAGAGTATTGGTGTCAGTAAAATAACAATAGCACATTAATGTAAACGGAATACACGTCAATTAACATAATTATTGTTGCAATAACCGCTCGGATGAGCTGTCGCGCAAGATTATCGCGTGGTCGAAAGACACACGTTTATCGGCGTAAAAAGAGCTGGGTCAATAAAGCTTTGTGTCGGTCGCTACGGACACACGCTTAATCAGAGACGCATAAAGCGCCGTCTCTCCCAGTTGACACAGCCGAACCTTTTTGTTGATTGAACGCGGCGAATTAATTCTCAAAACATCGGGGCGCTAATTACAATTCGTTCTGACAATTTTTGCTCGGGAATTAAAGAGAAATTAGTGGACGTGAAACGGGTTAAAGCTCGACTGAGAGCCGATTCGGTTTAATTTCATTTCGGCCATTTTTTGAGTATAGAAGTGGGTTTAATTGAGAGAGCAACTAACCGTAAGCTCCTCCTGATTATTCATGTTTCCGTCACGTCTGAAATATTTTCGAAAAAAACTTGCGCAGTTTTCGAAATATTTTGCGGTTTAGGAGAAAAAAGATCGGGTTTGATATGAAATAAATAAATAACACGACGAAAATGAGTTCCAGTTCATAAAGCAGGAGTATAATACACATTTTATGTTATCGAATAAATAACGTCATTGCTTTTTACATCTAGATATGCGACGTAGGAACAAATGTTATTTCAGCGCAAAGTTAAGTTACAATAAATTAGGAACATACGTTTATTCTATTCGGTTAAACTATCTTAATGGCGTTACACCCAGAAATGAGTGAAATTATATTATTAATCTTACGAAATATGCATTGCATTATTAACAATTGATTGAACACATGTTTTCGTGCACAACATTAAAGTAATATTATCAGCACTAATTCAATATTATTAACATAACAACAATTGCGATATTCTCTGCAATTATATAACAATTCAAATAACAATTTCAATATGTAACATTCTTTATTCGTACGTAATATACGAAGGCACCTATCATTTGTAACATAATTTACTTCACCGCCGCAAGTAAAGCGTAGATAATGAATTGCACTTTTCCTTACGCGTGCAAATGTGTAATAAAGAAATCCCAAGGGATGAAACAAAGTTATGTAGTTATTCTCAAAATAGGTCAGACATGAGGCATTTCTACTTGCACTAGTGACAAAAAAGTAACAGACAGTTAATCACTCTGATTGAAGTCTAGTCGAAAAAAAACAGAAAAAACTTGCTTTACGCGGCGTAACGTTAATAATCCGATTATCTAGGCAAACGAATGTGATTTTTGAATAATAAACGCAACGCGCGATTTAATTAGTCGATACGCTCGGCGATTTACATGGCACACTTTTTGATCTATAATTCTGTTATTCCGACTACGGTAATTGCTTGAACCAGGATGTATCAATCGGGCTGATATTTACATCAGTTTCGCGAGGGTTTTATAATGCGACTGGCGGGCGGTGGCAATCTACTGAAGCCGGCGTTGTCGAATACTGGAAGCAAATCGCGCACTCTTTGACATGCACCGAGAGAAGTCAGCTCGACCCAACTGCAAAGACAATATGATAATTATCATCGAGCGTGCAATTTAATTAATTTTTGTACCGCGAAACGCTGATTTCGCGGCTGAGAAATGATTGCATGTCGTCGTTACGGAATTCACTTTAATTAAAATGTATAACTTTGAAATTCGTCCCTTTCCTTGGTTTTTGTACTTTGAAACGGCGCAAGAACTAACGCCCAAACTGTCAATTTTTCTATTTTAGAGAAAAAATTGTAAAATTTTCGGTCGATCTTTGCAAAGTTAGTAAAAGAGGGAAATATTATCGGCTTTTTTCAATTTGAACTTTGTTTACTTAGTTTCATAAAGTGGAGGAAAAAGAGATTTATTCATTAATTTGCAAACGGGCTATAATTAAGCAATATAGCCTGTCTGTTCATTAAAAAAAATTAGAATATTATCGGTTAAAGTGAAATTGCATTCGATGCTAACATAACATGCATGTGACATCTTTGTAAGATTTTTGTTAGGAATATTTTGTAATTTTGTAAGAATATTAAGTTATGAACATTGTACGCCAAAAATATGACGAAACTACTTTTTTCCACAATTAGCTTTAATTATGTACCGTTAATCTTTAGATAAATTGAATAATCAAAATTGCTTCATTTCCTCTAACATAAGCAATATTTTATACATGTTCATAACCGCATTATAGTCATATTACTACCTGTTATTTTTGTGTTTCGCGAGATTTTGCGTAGCAAGATTCGGTGTCTCCGCCGGGAAATATGTGGCTCCATAAAAATCAAGTCCTCGACTCAATAGTAACGAAGTCTCTTCAACGCTGGCTAAAGTAACTCTTATAACTGGTGGCCCAGTGTAGATAGTGGCGGGCTCATTTGAATTTTGAGCGTCTACTTTCAACTTCTCATTTATGGCCTTCACTGCATTCACATACAAAAGAATACCTTTATTATGTAAAATAGATATCAAATGAAACATTTACAATTCTGATGGAAATTAGTAAATAAAACGGTAATATTGTAATGAAATGGAACTGCTGTTTGAATCTGATCGAATCAGACGATTGGTCTCAGTTTCTTTTGCAATATTGAAAACCAATGTGATGTTTTCTATAGTGAAAATAATATGACGACGAAATTATTTCCCACTAAACCGTAAAGTTTGATCTTGAAAGAAATGGCATATGCTGCTCGAAGTATTTATTACAGATCATATCACTGTGACACAGAGTGCAGACTTCTGTTGGACTGTCATCAATGTGTTATTAGTATGATGATAAATTACATGATTGATTACAGATATTATATGGCAGTGTAACATTTCCTTCCCAGCGAAGTAGTTATTTAGTTTGTTAATGGTTTCCAGCGAATTTAAATAATTACATTTCAGTGCTTTAAAGAGCGTATCAAATCAATCTTTCGCAAATCCAAATATACATTATGACGGTTCGATATTAACAAAACCATAACATTGACAAGAAATTGATACTGTTATTGATAATGATAGCTGTTCCCAAAATTTTTGGTGTGATTAAAAATTAATAGTTTTTAAATTATTGAATGGTGTTTCGTTAATGAAAATATTAAGTAGAAATATCAATATGCAAAGCGGAATTTTGTTTTTTTTTATTTTGAAAACTAATTTTCTCAAATACTACTTACAGACAGTTCCAGTATTTAAAGGTAACCTTCGAACTTCAACTATAGAACGATATTTGTATAGAGCGTGTCTGATGTCATCTTCTGGTACTTCTTCGGGTACATCGAGTATGTAAACTGTGAATGTACTTGCTGGTCTGCATGGTATTGCCACCTACATTTTGGAATAAAAGATTTAAATTCTGAATTTTTAGTAAATATGAAAAAAGACAGAAATCGAGACATTCGCAAACAGTTATGGGGGAAATAATGGTGGTATTTGACTTTTTACATACATCGCTATGTTTGCAATGATAACTGCAAACATAGCGATGACGCTTGAAACATACATCGATATGTTTGCAATGATAACTTCCTTATAATTTAAGGATTATAGAGAATCTTAAGAGAATTTTGAAAATTACACTTTTTTTAAGCTATTATTAAAATATAATTTCTCTTACTTTTAAAATTGCACTTAATAACCATTAGTGCAATTCTTGTTCGTTACTGTTATCTATTAATGCAGGAGCTTTGTACAATAAAAAATATAGAAATCGATTGAATATTAGCGATTTAAGTTTTCTGAATAACCTCTAAACGCTTCAACAATCCTTCATTGCAATTACCCCGAAAAAAATATATAGCTGCTTATAAATGTTTCAATTAATCAATTATATTTAGTGAAATAGTTAAATTGTTCAATTATTCTTTAATTTAATAAAATTGAAATAAAAATGTTTCAATTAGTCAATTACATTTAATTGAATAATTGAAACATCTCAATTATTTAATTAATGGTTAATAAGACTTAATTATTTTTAAATTAATTTAGATATTTGTTTAATTATTCAATTTAAAATAACTGATATGTTCTCTTATTAATTCATTTAATCTGTTTAATTAAAATTGTGAAATTATACGTTTTGTTTAATTATATGGCCAGTAGTTACACAAAATTGTATTGTCTGTCGAAAAATGTATATTCTATAATTTTTTACTTCATTAATTTAGTCACGAAAAACTATGATGATTTGGAAATGTAGATAACTGTAACAACAACACCAGCTATTTATCCGAGCTATTTATTTTTCAGTGTAAAAGTCCAATTGAAATTCATCTGTTTCAATTACCGCCAGTTCCTACAGAATAATCGTTCTTCCAATACCTTTTTGTAGAATCGCGCTCCCGTGACCTTGTGGAAGCCCTTTTTGTAGACCGCCTGGAAGTCCTCAATATTGCTAAACTTAAACAGTATGCCGGTTGCCGTCTTCGTGAGGGAAAATGCTCCGCTACGGTTAAAGGTCGTTGTTAAACATTTATTCTAAAAGTTTCTGGTGAACTGCAATTTCCCATGGAATGGGAATTAGATTTTTGAAACCGATTTCTCGTTGCCCGCTTTATATGAATCCATTCGCGTGTAAATTCGCAATTTATGCGCCAAATGCCGGTTCGAATTTATGGGGGTCGCAAACATTTGCCGACTTTCTTTGCCGTTGCGAACAACCGCGGGCTTTTTTGTTTCGGCGCCGCAAGTGTGACATTTATCATTATTTTTGAGCTGCGTGATTTATGGCTTCCGTGTTTCGTGAAAAAGAAGTTCCGCGCCAAGATAAACCATCGCGCTTGTGATTATTCGCGACTTCGTTACTTTTATTTATCGGCGCGCTGCGTTTCGCTTTGGCAATTTTTTGTGATCGCGATCGCGAATTTGCCCGTGAAAAATGACGCGGCGCGCGTCAGCTCGTATTTGCGCGAGTTGTGTCACTTGTGACCTATTTTACGCACGTAACGTGTAATGTATTGGTTGATGCGATACGTTTACGCGATGCCCTGTGGAATATTTTTCAGTGCTTTAAATTATAATGATGCGCGGAGTTATTTAAACTCTGAAGTGAAACGAACAATTTTTATATATTTATTATTATAACTTGTAAAAATGTGTTGAATATAAAATGGAACTTTCAAACAATTAAGTAATTTTTTAGGAGATGTTTTTAAATTAAATATTGTTATATTTTCATTGGTATAAAATAGATTTTTTCTATAATTGCAGTGCAGAGCAAAGTGCTGTAATCATAATGCTCACGGTTTTCGGTTGAAAATCTTTCTTCATTCAGGTAGAATTAAAGTTAATATGCGATTTATATTATGATGAATTAATTGAATATTATAAATCTGTGCAAACATTTTTAGATAGTGCTTTAATTATATAACGTAGATTCCATATAGTATTCTCACAAAATTTGTCTGTAATTTGAAAAGTACTTAATTTCATGCCTGTTGAGCACAAAAGTTATACTGTTCGTGCGGATGTTGTAAAAAAGTTTTTGATTTAAGATAAAGTTGCTACCGCGTCTAAAGGAATACAAACTTTGTAACCCAAACGATAAATAAAACTTTTTCGACGCAATCATACTTCTTAACCGTGAGTTTTTGTTGGCTCCATGTATCACTAATCGTCAGTTATATTTTAAACTGCAAAACCAACTTTAAACCAATACTGATTTTATGTAAACACCTATTTAAAGTCTATGAAAATATTTGAATTTATCAAAGTTAACCACGAGAAAGTATAAATTTCCCAAACAATATTTCAAAAAACGATTTATAATTGAGGCAAAAAGTAATTCTCAAACTGCGGTACATAATAACCTTTCCATTTAATTTCCGCATAAAACGACATTCAATTCCTAATTTACCTTTTAAACCAATGTTTTACCTTCATTAACATTTTTCAACGCATCGCATCATTAATTTCGTAACGCGAGTCATAAAACTTACTCTCTCGGGAGTTACCAATTCCGAAATTTCGCCCCACAACCCGCAATCAATTTCATTAGCAATATTCCCTCGTTCATACGATTCTTCGACGAACCGCTCTCTCACAATTGATATTATTATCATCATCATCGTCCCAAACTGCGCTTCATCACATTAACCTCCCCATAAACACCCCTTCGCAGCATCTCGGAACGAAATTTATAACTGTAAATTCGCCGAAACCTCAGATTTAAGTAATTTCTTACTTTTTTCATTAATTCTTATTCGATTCATCAAGATCTTAATTAGTACATTCTGTTTGAGCAAATAAGTTAAAAAATTTTAATTTTCATTGTTTAGTGGAACGGAGTACTACTGCTTTTTCAACTTTACTAACATTTTCTAAAAATTATACAATTTTAATTGTACAATTTTCATTGAAATAAATGATTTCACTATTTCATTACTCAAGTCAGAAAAATACTCCATTAAATATTCCTAGACTTCCAAATTTTACCTTATCGTACAGAAATTGGGACCTCGAAGATCTTTTTCCCTATTGTAAAAGAGATTGTAAACTTAGAGTGCTCCTTATGTTAGCTTAGCGATTTTGTTGTAGTTTCATATATGAGAATTTTCACAGTGAACGTACACGGGAACTGTAAATTTGCTTAATATCTAGCGCAAGCTTACATTCAATCGTGAATGATTCACGTTAGTAATCATCATTGTTTTATTATAATTAGCTAAGTTTGTATATTCTTTATATTTGCAGTTTTGTGGTTAATTTTCATGTAGAAATAACCCGAAAAAATGCTACGTCAACTATATTTTTTTTAAGTTAAAATTTATTTAAACTTCTGTTGTTTCAGTTCATTTTATTACTATTAAACGATAACCAAACATTTTTACACACAAAGATAACATTACAACGATCTGCTTAATATTCACCTATTGCAACTTTACCGTTACATTGCTTCAATTTAACCCAACCTTTTAACAATGTAAATGACATACTAAATTTTACTCGACCTTTTCAAATTTTCCATAAAAATAGGCAAATTTTGAATTAACACTCATTTTTCTGATCATCCATGAAAAACATCCTCTCACATTACTTGGCAAAAAATGTAGCAGTCCCAGGCATTTTTCATGTAAAATTTCCGAAAACGTCGTTCGCCACTCGAAGGGTTAATTCCCTCTTTGCTAAAGCGCAATAAAAGCGATTTGTTCGTCGCAGTAAATACAATCGTTAGGGCTGAAATTCGATGTGCATTCAGACGCGAGAATTTTAAAGCGCCGCCAATTAGGCGTCGAATCTCCTCGGCAGGCAAAACGCGGAAAATGCCGACATTCGGAGCGTGCTCCAAATTCTTGCAATCGTTTCCAGTCTCACCGGAAGTTCATTTTCTCGCAAATGGTTGCCGCCTTCTCGATGCTGAGCTCGTGACTTGGCGTTAACAGGAACGCGCCTTTCGTGAGGAATTCATTCTCGCTGTTCTCCGAGTCGGTCTCCTGATCCTGCCAGGCTTCCTGGTTCAGTCGCAAAAGCGAGCCACTCTTCGATGAGGACATGTCCTTCTCGCACGACGCACTACCACTTAACGCCGGCTGCGTCATCTTTTTATAGGCCCGCGTTCGTCCGACCGATCGACCATTTGCCGACGATGTCGCGCTACACTGGTCGCAAAGAAAATATGACACGAGTCTTTTATATCGTACTATTGGCTCATCGCTTGGAATCGGCAGCGCGTTTTTGCCGTTTTAAGTGATTAAAACAGCCGCGCAAACTGTGTCACCATTGTGACGGCGGTTTGGTTTTCGAAGGTTAATTGGTCGTTAAGAAGTTAAGACATTTTCCTTT
Source organism: Ceratoteleas bidentatus (assembly GCA_022817645.1). Lineage (NCBI taxonomy): Eukaryota > Metazoa > Arthropoda > Insecta > Hymenoptera > Scelionidae > Ceratoteleas > Ceratoteleas bidentatus. Next base: position 15,774 of record JABFPB010002368.1, read on the forward strand.
CCGGGGCTGATTAAGGGGAAACTCGCAATTTAGGCAATTAGCGACTTCTGATTGCGGACTAACACGATATAATGTGAAGCAATATTTGATATCAAAGAGAGATGGCGAATTTTGGTTAAAACTGCCGAAGTTGGAGCGAGTCCGGGATGATTGTTTGACGAAACGGAGTTGGTTTTTGTTGGTTTGTCGCTAATGCGGGTTAACTCGTCATCGTTTTATATCGGTAATTGCTGGGTATGAATGTAAATGCTCCATGTTTCGTTAAATACTGTTTGCGATGAGCAAACGGGGAGTTTACTCAGATAACAGTAGTAGAGATCGAATTTAGTCAGACGTTTAGGCTGAAGAGTAAAGGTTTAATCAGCCATTTAGGGAAATGTTTGGATTGTAATTAGATGTTTAAAAATGCCTTATATGATTGACGCAGATGTAGGTTTATTAGATTTTTCAAGATTTCGGTACACAGAAACAAAAAAACAAGTTTAGTCTATAACAACAAAAATTGTTTAAAATGAAGAAATATTACATCTGACATATATTGACATGTACTGACATTGTTTTCATAATGTTTATAAATTTTTGCGTCGTTAATTACGATGATAAAGTTGTAAAGATAACTTGGCAAACATATTACTTGCTCGTAAATATCTTTAATATCGTACTAATTCATTTTAATATAATCTATACGTGCCTTGTATCATAAATTTAATTTTAATCTTATTGATTAAATAACTTCGTTAGTGTTTTTGAACGATGCAAGAAATTTAAAATTTTATAATGCGGGTTTATCGGTTTTTATCGCGATTGTTCGGTACACCACGGTACAGTCAACGAACCGGGTAATCTCTATTCATTTAAGAAACTAATGCGCTCGTCCAGCGAATCCTAACCACCGCTGCTTTTGAGATCGGGATGTCACCTCGTCGATAATGCCGCTCCCATCAATACGTCATTTGAATCGGTACTTTTCAGATCATTGTTTCACTCTCCGAGTTTCGTGCTTTTATTTGGAACGTAACTTCCGACTTCAAATTTTTCGTTAATGTAGTTTTCGTGCTTCGATCCTGGTTTATTGGTTTCGATTTCCTGTACTTAACGCAATTTAATCCTGACCTTTTCCAATCACCCTCGAATACGAATTATACGGCAGTGCTTTGGAAAATGGAACTTTCATTTCTTTTATATGTTACCTACTGTCAGAGACGAATATTGCATTGCGCATCTGGAGCTTACACGAATTTTTCAGTAAATATGATCAAATTAGGTAACAGTTTTTGTCAAAGTAAAACCGCTAAGAACATTCTTCAATTTCAAAAAATGTAATTGCCTCTTAGGACATAACATTAATGTTTAACGATACACTATCAGAAAATAACGTAACATCTCATGATGATTCTCGTTATACACACACACTTGAAAAGTAATATTACGTTATATATAATTTAATGTTACGATCTGCGTATAAAATGCAAATATATTTCAGTTGCGAATATTCGTGTAATTTTAAATTAACATTATAAACCAAATAATATAAATAGAAATTATTATTTTAATTTGAGATTCTCGATTGCAGTATTTGGGCGTTCAGAAACTGTACTGTTTGTCTTCTATCCTAGAGATAATTTCAGTTTTTAAACTCCACAATAAGTAAAAATGGACGTTAAACTAAAACAAGCATTTTTTGTAATTCTTAAGTCAAACAATGAAAATACTTTTAAGTCAAACAATGTAAAAAAGCGTTTCAAGTAATTTCAAAGGCTATATTTATCAGGCTATATTTACCATTCATACAATACGTGATTTACTACTCCCCCAAAGCAGTAAATGTAAACAGTATTGTCTAATAAGATATAGGAATAACTTGGATACCAAAGATTTGAATTACAGCGAGTTGTAGAATTCCGCAAATTATTCCGTCAACTAATCCCGCGGGCCAGTTGCCGAAACACCTTTTGTTCGGGCAAATACACGCTTATTATCGATTACATCGTAGCTCTAAATTATTGGACGCAAAAACCCAAACCAAAATTCGTCTTCCGATCGAGTTGGTGCGAATTGAAGGTCGAGCGAGGCACGTGCAATCGAGCATGGCTCGTTTCAATTACTGCGTGATCGTAAACCGAAGGTCGTGTCGCGGTGAAATTTGCGCCGTCGAAATCTAACTAACAATCGGTGACGTGGGAAGTTGGAAATTTGTTATGAAACGCGGTAATATACTTTAGATTTCAGGTAACTCCATAACCAAGCTCATAAACAATCCTCGACTCATGGCCTGCACTAACGAGAGAAGTTCGAACCAACCCATCAGAAACGCGCAGTCATTGCGGTGCAAGTAGTAAAGAGATTGGAGCTCATCTGTTTTCCAAAATGACTGTACATCGAAGATAGTCTTTCAACCCAAATATCCACCCTAAAACTTCATTTCGCTAAATGGTTCGTTTGATTATACTGTATCAGAATGACCAAGGATATAGTATATTTCATCGAATTGACACTGAAGGAGTTTATGTCGGTAAACCATTTTTTCCATATAGTATGAAAAAAATGGTCGAAATTGCAATCACTATTTTAGAGTGTAACTTTTATTTTATGGTACCATAAAATTTACCTAACAGTATAGAGTTGTACGCGTCATTAAAAGGGTGGAAAAGAATAAGTTGCTGCTACCCAAAATAATTAAATTTGCCTCTGTCGCTCCTACATTGTAATTTAGGGGAGATGATACTAGAGAAATACTCGATCCAGCTCCAACCCATAATAATAGACTATTAGAAACGTGTTACAAAGCAACAAGGCTAATGCTAATCTAATCAGATTTTATGACTGAGTTGATTAAATTTAATAAGATTTAGTCGAATCTGATATAATCCTATCGAATCACGTTTGATTATGTCTGGACATGATCACGTGTAGCTCAAACTTTACCATAATAAGGTAAATTAATCCGTTACATAGACAAATATTTCCTTTAATTTCTAACCACATTTTACTGCTAGTTTGAACATCTCAATCGACGTCAATTATTTAATTCCAATAGTTATTGAGAAGAAAGTGTCGAATCTGCACATATATTGTAATGTGAGAGGTTATTACTCGAACACGACAGGTAGTTCTATTAACATACAGATTGGTGTCAACGGAGTGACGTTTCGTGAACTATGAGGATTGTGGCACCTGATATTGTTGGTGAAGCTTTGAACATCTAATATTACTAATTTAGGAGGCTGTTAATGTTATTACAAATACAAGCACGAAATTGGATTAGTCGGCGGTTTGTCGCAACAGCCATGTTTTTCGCACAGACATGCAACCTCCGAAGATTTAAACGATCGTCGCGTAAAATCAAATGCTGACGTTCGTGATTTCCAACAATTAATAGAATTTGAAACGGAGATATCAAAGACGTGTCCCATTTACGTAACTTGTTTGCGAGATAATGGATACAGTATTTAGTCAGGCGGGTTCTTCGTTTCAATTACTTCGTGGTTTTATTAACGAGCGCAATTGTTGCCATTCAGCAATTGGCCAAGATTAAATAAGTTTTAATTACAAAACTTGAAACAAAATAAAGGGGGTTACAAATTAATACATACTGTAATGTAGTATTTTTTATGACTCGTTTGACGGTTGTTTAAACAAATTGGTGAATTTCGTGTTTATAGGTTTTATACAAAATAACATGGTTTTAACAAATTGAAGTATCTTTCAAAACAATATCTTTGTATTATTAATTGCAGACATTCCGATATTTATTTGAATGTTAAAGTGTTAATCTACCTCAACTTAGACTTTGGTTACTCCGAACTAAAATTCTTTAAGGATCATGTTAGCTGCAAGAACCTAGCATACGTGGTTTCGGAAGCAAGATTTGTAGCTAGGATGTATATATGGTTCACATTCGACAGGCGCATTAGGAACACATACCAGTTGCAAATCAACTTTTTGCAAAGAGAAATAGTTCGTGAGATAGAGGTTGCAAGATTCCTTCAGTTCATTGACCCAAACGGTATTCAACCACTTACACACTACACTGGAAATCGTAAAACACAAAGTAGAGAAACTGACTCAATTAAACTAGATAATCAAAGTGACACCAAAGGTAACGTATAAATAGAACATCTGAGACAGTCGAGTTTCGGAGAAATCGTTTTTATGTTGAAGAATTATGAATAGGGTAAAGATGAAGACGTATATCAAAATAAGAAAATGCAATATTAAACATTTATTTTTATTTCGTTTATGCCGGAGTAACATAGAAAGATGATAAATCCTTGCCATTTTGTGGTTAGTTTGAAAACCGTGAAATTGTTTTCAACAAACTTCGACCAGTGTATTAACTAAAAAATCCTATTAACTTACTTTCGACTTCGTAATAATTCACGTTTTATCTTACTACATTTACGAACTTAATAAAAGTATCATTAAATAGTGGCTATTCTGAAACTCTTATGACTGCTGATCACTATTCTACTATTACTCACTGTTATCTGTTATGATTAGTAGTGCAGGTGTTAGTACACGTTTTACCTACATAAATCAAGTCCGTGATACATGTATACCGACTTTGAACTACATCACCGCTTATGATGTAACTTTGCCAATAAAACTGATCCCAAACT
>JABFPB010002369.1:0-20390 GCA_022817645.1 Ceratoteleas bidentatus
CAGCGATAGTTTAAAAGATATTTTAATTCGAATCCGAGCATAACGCGCTCAGCGGCGGTTGCCTATCTTCTGGGCACTTCAAGCGCTCAGCGAGTTTTAACATCCAGCCACTCAATTTGCCCAGCAAATACGCACAAACCTATAAGGAGAAAAATAGGGACGAACGACTCGCCCATTTCAGCCAGCAACCATTCGCCCCCGCAAAAGGGGCGAATGGTTACTCGCTTAAATGGGCGATCTGTTCGCCCCTATTTTTCTCCGTGTACGAACTACCAAGGTAATGACAGCCCACTGTTGAATAGATTAATTTCAACTGAAGAAATATTGATGAGTTTGAATAAATGTAAAATTGGTAAAGCAGCCGGTTTGGATAAAATAAATTATTATTTTTAAACATCTGCCACAAAACTGGCTGCTTTACCTAGAAAGCATGTTCAACATGCTTTCTAGGTAAAGCAGGAATCGGAAGTGGTACCATGTGAGTGGAGTAGGTTATCAACGATAAGAATTAAAAAAAAGGAGACTCTGGAGATCCTTTTAATTATAGAATGATCTCTCTTGTCAGTTGCATTTCTAAAATCTTCATGCAAATATTACGTATTCGACTCGAAAGCTGGGTGAAACTATGGTCGATTCTGCCAGAGTTTAAATCAGGCTTTCGAGCTGAAAGAGGATGTGTTGACAACCTGTTCACTCTGAATGCGCTCATACAGATCCACACTACATTGAGTGGTAAACGTCTATATGCAGTTTTTGTGGACCTGAAAGCTGCATTCGATTTTGTAAGACATGATCTGTTATGGAGAAAAATGTATAAAATAGGAATTGGCGTTAAGTTAATCAACATCTTAACTAATTTGTATTATTAGGCAGCTACCTGCATTAAAACATCTAACGGAATTACCCAATCTGTCAAAGTCTCGAGAGGCGTCCTTCAAGGTGATATATTGAGTCCCTTACTCTTTTCATTATTTACGTACGATCTTGATTTTTTTTTTTTTTTTGAGAAGTGAGGGTTGTAGGGGCATATAAGTACACTCTTCCTTGGGAATTAACTTACTAGCATATGCCGACGACATTGTGCTATTTGCCGACACTCCGTTGAGCTAAGTCGAAAACTTGATGCCCTGAACTATTAATATTCCTGGATATCATCCTGGAAATATTCCCTGGATATCAAATCATAGCGAATCACAGAAGAAATGTCTGCTGTGAATCGCTAAGGATTTTGCAACAGAAAAATCATAAACGTCTGTGATAAATCACAGAGCGCGTTCTGTGAACCTCTATGATTCGCTGTGAAAAATCACAAAGGGACGCTGAAATGTAACATTTACGAAATACTGTGAAACGCAGTGAAAAATCATAAACAAGTTATTAACCTGTTTAAAAAATTAAGTGTAAAAATTATTAAACTTTGGATTCCCCAAAATCTATAGGGAATTTTGCATTTTTGAGGCCAGATTCAAAAAGAAAATAGAAAAAGAAAAAGTGGAAATACCCATCAATCGATATGTAATTTTTTTTCGTAGAAATTCAAACACCGGACTTGAACCGGCGACCCCTCGGTTAGGGGCCGAACGCGTTACCACTTGGCCAGAGGCAACGTTGCTATCAACATTACTTTTGTCTCAGTTAAACTGCACAAGAGACTAACGAAGAAGTTTAAGTGAGAAATTCATATTGATAGCAACGTTGCCTCTCTGGCCAAGTGGAAACTCGTTCGGCCCCTAACCGAGGGGTCGCCGCTTCAAGTCCGGTGTTTGAATTTCTACGAAAAAAAATACATATCGCTTGATGGGTATTTCCACTTTTTTTCTATTTTCTTTTTTAATCTGGCCTCAAAAATGCAAAACTCCCTATAGATTTTGGGGAAGTTTAATAATTTTTACACTCAATTTTTTAAACAGGTTAATAACTTGTTTATGATTTTTCACTGCGTTTCACAGCATTTCATTAATGTTACATTTTCAGCGTCCCTTTGTGTTTTTTCACAGCGAATCATAGAGGTTCACAGAATGCGCTGTGATTTATCATAAACGTTTATGATTTTTCTGTTGCAAAATCCTTAGCGATTTACAGCAGACTTTTCTTATGTGATTCGCTGTGAATTGATATCGAGGGGGTGGTGATGAAATGACTTTTCGATCAAATGCCTACTTCTCATCCAGTTTGTTGTCGTAATCTTGCTATACTAATGCCGTATTACGTCATACTGTTGGAAGAATTTTATTTTAATTATGGCCAACTTCGTTATCAAATATCAAAGTAAAACCACATTTCCTTATCACTAAGCCTACAAATTCTCCACCTCTATTCTTATAAAAATTAAGATATTTTCACAGCCGAACAGTCGCAAAGTGAAATTTTCTCCGGACCTCTCATTATTTACAATATTGGTCTTCGACTTGTGACGTGCGGCCTTGCCGCGAAATAAAAGCACTCACGCGCGTCCGCGACTGTGAATAAGTGCCATTCACTTTCCGCCGCGATTATTTGGGACGGCATTGGAGCGCACATTCTTCGCCGAAAAATACACGTACGCATATCGGACAGAAGTGCGGATATCCCATAAATACTCGTACGCCGCAGTATATCTCTTTCGTGTTGTTCCACGCCCCGAGCACATGCTGTCGGCGCTGCGGTGGAACTGGCGGCCCTCTCTCATAAGTCGCTTAACTTTCCGGGCCGCACGCCTAGGCTCGCCGAAAATCGCTCGCGACTTGCCCGAAAGTCGCAAGCGCGCTGAGCTCGGCGCGTCGCGACGCCTGACTTTTGATCTCGTCACAGTGTATTTTTCGCGAAAACGCCCTTTCGCGGTTCGACCCGCGCCATCGAAAAAGAATTTATTGAGCCGTATATTACCACAGTTGACGTCAAAAGACTCGTCACCGCGCTTCGACGGACGTTATTCAGTCACCGAGTTTTCGCCGCGCGTTGCGCAATACGAAAAGACGCGGCGATTTTGCGATTTGTCGATGAGACCGGCCGATTCGCAACGTCGAAGTTTTTGCCGCGTCGCGCCACGCTTCGTCGGGATTTTAGGACTTAATTTCTTAAAGAGCCATAAAGTGCAGATGGACCTAAAAGAAGCAACAATTTCCCTCTGACATCGCGCGCCATAAAACAAACTAACCGCCGACAGGAATCTTGTTCATTGCCTCCTTTGCTGGGCGTTACAAAACCATACTTTATCGCTTTGTGAACTCGTAATTCTTGCGAACGGTTTTACACGTTCCGCGTGACGTTGCCAGCCGTCAAAATACCCGCGATTTTGATTAACGCACGTGTGCGTTGCGCCTGTGCCATCGCCTCGTCGACGGTAATTAATAAGTAACCGAGAAACGTATTTCGGGCTTATGAATGGGCCGGGAGTTACGGCGCTCTATTTACGGTGTCAGCGGTTCGTTGTTTTGGTAAACTGTTTGAGTTTTCAAGGTAATTTACAAACGAAACAATTGTTTCACAATTGTTTTACAATCGTTTTACAATCGTTTTACAATTGTTTTACAATCGTTTTACAATTGTTTTAAACAATTACCTGCATGTACACTGAATTACTTAAATAATTATTTTTTAATTAACAATAAGTACGTGAATTTGATCCTTGTAGAAATAAAAAGTTTGAAAACGTCAGAAAAATCTGAAAATTTCGGAAAAATGGAAATGGAATTCTGGAAAAGTCTGAAAAAAGTCTGAAAGGTCCAAATTTGACACCCTCTCAGACCTATTAAGACTTTTTCGGTTATGTGCCGAGTAGTCTGAAAATGTGTGAAACGTCTGATCCGCAGTTATATCTGAAAGCAAACTCTTCAGATATAACTTCGTGATAAAATGAATGTTTGATCATTTGACAGTGGTGATGAAATTTTTCCTGAAACTTTTTGTTGTAAAATGAACTAAATAAAAATTTAGACAACAAATGTAGGACCATTAAAATTGAAATGAAGGGAATTAAATTACACGCTAAAATGTTTAGCAGTTCCGCCTCGTTACATTAATAAAATAAAAATTTAGACAAAAAAATAATTTCAATGTTCCCTACATTTATCGCGCAAAATAAAAACAATGTGATATCTTGTTTTCCCGACTGGAAAAAACAAACCTGGATTCAATCTGGTCACCGGCCTACCCACAGAAAAATAACGTCGAGTTTAAACTGCAGTCATAGCTATAAAAGCGGCCTAACTACGGACCGTAGCTGCTGCAAATATAGAACGTAGTTACAGTAGCTACGGTCCGTAGATACCGACTGCAGCCACCGCAACTACAGAACTAAAACTACGGACTACTACTACAACTACAACTACGGACTGTAGTTATCGCTGTGCATCGCTGCAGTCATACGAACTGTTATGGCGCTGTAACAACTTGTCAATGAACAATTGACGAATTATAACAAATTGTTAGTCAACAATTGATGTGTATAACAAAATGTGAAATGAAAATAGATTTCATAACACAGTCATTGTTTACACAAAATTATTAATTAACTTTTTATGTTAATTATATGTAATAGAGTATGAATTACTGATATGTTCGGAAATCTGCGTGTACACTTCGGGTATAGGGTTTGACAAGGTTATGTGTTAGAAATAATTATAACGAATGAAATTGTTAAATATATATTTCATGTCGCAAGAAGGGAATATAAATACTGCTCGATTTGCGGATGTAATTCCACGTTCGGTGAATGTGAACGTTACCGAACGAAGCGAATGAGGATGTGCAAGTTTCTGTTACTAAATATGATCGAAAATGATTATCAAAATAATATTGTAATGATTTACTTAAAAAATAAATTGATCTTTACCAATCGAATCACTTTCAGTTTTTTGTACACCTTTTCTATTTTGGCATATTGATATTCACCTGTCTTGTTATTTATATTTAATACAACTATGGTACCATGAACGAATTTCACTTCATTAACTGTAACGCTGATAATTAAATTAAAGCTGTCACCATTGTTAACAATGTTCTCTGAATTGTGATTTTTTACTGTTTTCGAGTTTTTTATAAGTTACTGGGGCTTCTAAGAACACAGAATTGTTGAAGAAGATGTCTGACATGTAAATCTGATGTTTGATACTGAGCGTTTTCTTTATATTTATGTAATTATTTTATAAGTTACTGGAGCATACCTCTTGAATGCTTAGCCTCTAATCTCATGACCCACAGGTCTTTTAAGGGTCCATACTTAGACATTAATGACCGAGGCAATAGCTCAGTTGGTAGCGATACCTTGCCTATGGACTATCATTCGGGAGGTAGCGGGTTCATTTCCCACTGCCGGCCACTCTGTTCAAGGTTTTCGTGGTTCCCTTGAACATATTATTATTAAAGTCGAGCCACGACTCGAATTGTATGTATTTTCTCGGTGTTTATTTGTCTATTGTTTCTATTTGCCCCCCTGCATCCGCAACAACGTGAAAGCGGGGGTAATGTGTTTTTTTTACTTAGACATTAATGGCGGGTAATGCGTAATGAATTGATGTGTTGGAATGAGAGAGCCTATTCATTTGATGTATTCTGAGTGATAACTTCGAATAACATTTTTCAGTTCATTACACATTTCAGATGAATTACAAATGTATGTGTTTACAAATGTATATTGTTACAAACATTTATAACAACAATTGTCAAATAGGCTTTTAATGCGTGCGACAATAAAATAATAGGTAACTTTATAATTGTAACTTTTACATGCCTGGCTGATTCCACATCTCTGATCGTGGAAGTATTGAGTCGGATTTTTAGTTCCCCTGGTTATATCACAAACCGAAAATTTATATTCAAATATGAATATTTGTAACGTAAAAATGACTAGACTAAAAATGAGTAGATGAATACTTGTTTGTACCCTGTTAAAATGGAGAATATTTTGTTAGTGTAGGTTTGTAATTAAAGAGTATTTGTCACTTAAAAATGAAATTACCTCTTCACTGATTTTTCACTGTAAAATCAGTGAAGTAAAAAATCCTGTCGCAACTATACACTCATTGGTATAGAATGGATCCAGTTTTACGACGTGATGTGAAATGAACTCCATTTTGGTGTTGAACAAGTGCGTTTGGTGTGGAATAATTCAGAACACCATTTGGTGTAAACAAAACATCGGAGTTGGTGTAATTTAAACACCATTTGGAGTAAACTGAAAAATGAAATGTTTTGTATCGTCATTTGGTGTTAAATGAACTCTGTTTTGGTGTAAAATCGACAGCGTTGAGTGTGGAATCATTGAGAACACCATTTGGTGAAAAATAAACTTGGATTTGGTGTATAATCAACACCGTTTGGAGTAGAATGCGAAGTGAAAGCTATCGTTGCAGTTATGGGTGTTAAATAAACGAGAATTCATATTAATATCATAAATTACTTTCAAAAATTAGTATCCTCCAAAATCATGAAACTTTACATCATGTTTACATCTAATTCATGCCTGTGATTTTGTTGTCATTTAAAATTGAGCAAACGAATTGGACTATATATTCTAAGGGGTTGAGCACTTGGAACTCTTTGAAGAGTTCGAAAGAGTTCCAAAGAGTTCCAAAGAGTTCCAAAGAGTTCCAAAGAGTTCCAAAGTGTTCCAAAGAGTTCCAAAGAGTTGCAAAGAGTTCCAAATAATTGCAAAGAGTTCCAAAGAGTTCCAGGGAGTTCCAAACAGTTCCAAAGAATTCCAAAGTGTTCTAGAGATTTCCAAAGAGTTCCAAATTCAAAAAAATTCAAAACAGTTCGAAAGAAAATCGAAAAATTCAAAAAAAATTCGGAAAATTTTCAAAAAATTCGAAAAAATTCAAAAAAATTGAAAAAAATCGAAAAAATTAAAAAAGTTGAAACAATTTAAAAAAATTCGAAAGAAAATCAAAGAAATTCAAAAAAATTTTTTTAAAGTTCGAAAAAAATTCGAAAAAATTGAAAACAAATTCGAAAAAATTTTAAAAAAATCAAGAAAATTCGAAAATAATTCAAAATAATTCAGAAAAAATTCGAAAAAAATTCAAAAAATATTCGAAAAAAATTTTTAAAAATTCACAAAATTCAAACAAATTCGATAAAAATTTTTTAAAATACAAAAAAATCTAAAATAATTCAAAAAAATCAAAAAATTCGTAACAAATTCGAAAACATTCGAAAGTAATTAGAATAAAATTCAAAAAATTTTCAAAGGAATTAAAAAAAAACTTTAAAAAAATATAAATAAAGTAAAAAAAATTCGAAAAATGATTTAAAAAATACAAAAAAATGTGAAAAAATTCGAAAAATTCAAAATAATTGGAAAAAAATTTTTTAAGATTCGAAACAAATTCCAAAAAATTCAAACAAATTTGAGAAAAATTCGAAAAAGTTTGAAAAAAATTCCAAGTCGAAGATTCGGGATTGGTTAGCAATCCTGATTCCAAATTTGAACTGACCGTTGAATAAATTAACTTGAGCCGGGAATAAAAAGGGGAGCAGGGATTGTCTCGGTCTCGTTTTTGGATTCTCCAGTCCGCAGTAGTAACGTTCCGGGATTATATAGTGTGGTGTCCAATCTCAGGGTAAACCGGGAGTGTCCTAGCGTACAAATGTGTTCGAATCAAGGTTTGGTTTGACTAATTTATACATTAGGAAATGGCTGGAATCATTTTTGTAACTTTTTCGATTCGGTCACTTATTATATCTGTTAGTATAGTAATTTATGGTAAATTTGTTCGGTTAATATTGGAAAAAACTTGTAAAATCACGAAATTACAGAATATACTTGGTTAGTTAACTAATAGAATTTTGAGTAGTCATTTTGAGTGTTCGTATTGTCTTTCCACGACCCCGCCCCCGCGACGAACACGATTAAAGCATGTACAGTCATAGGATTTTCGGTTGATTTCAACCTACAATAGGTTCAACGCTCATAGGAAAAAGCCGTAGCGCGATCCACCGTATATTCCTATGCCAACCCACAGGATTATCCGGTGGGTCAATGAGTCGACGCGCCGACTCTTTGCATACGTGCATGCGCAAGATGCCTAGTGCGTCCGGCCCGTCGACTCATTGACGTCACGACCCACCGGATAATCCTGTGGGTTGGCATAGGAATATACGGTGGATCGCGCCACGGCTTTTTCCTATGAGCGCGCAACCTATTGTAGGTTGAAATCAACCGAAAATCCTATGACTGTACATGCTTTAATCGTGTGGACGTTCCCATGCTTTTAAAGGATGTATTCATCGTAAAATAGTATGAAAAACCCATAGGATAATAGGAAACATATTTTCCATCCTAAAATAGGATGGAATTTTCTCAATGTACAAATAATAAAATTAAATACCCACATTTACATGTAATAATGTAAATGGCAACTGGGACACAGAGTAGTCTGTAAAAATGAAGTCTAATTATCAGGGAAAGACTTGATAATTATTAATTAATTGTGTTTATAATGACAGGATTGGTATTATTTGTTTCAGCTACATGTACTGCCTGAGAAAGCTGGAGATTTGTTGAGTGCGAAATCCAGGTTTAATGAATTCTTCCAAAAAGCATCAATGCCAAAAGAAAAATTAATGGCCGAAACTTTAGTTGATCTGTTCAACAAAACAACATAGATTACTTATACAACGAAACGAAATAGTGCCAGTTTGAAAACACCCAAATCACTTCCAATCATGTATTTACATTATTTTGTTGTAACATATAATTTTATTGTGACTTTGCTAATTAATTTAGGACATTTGTTATAAAAAGACATAAGACTTGTTCAGAGCTAAAACGATCTAACACCTATTTAATGTACATAGGAGTTAATTCATGTTTACTCTCAAAGCATCATATATGATTTACTATTTTTTATATTTACTTACAAAAATTCAATTAATACAAAATGTACATAATGTATTATTGACATTTTTATGCCAATCGTGTCTGTATAGCTAATTTATATGCAGTATTTAATTGTAACTACATTATATATAAAGTTTATTAACTATATTATATATAAAGTTTTTGTTAACCAGAATCAGCCTTGCCTCCATCTTTTGCACAGTCTTTAGTGTGTTGTTCTTTTTTGCTTTTCTCCTGTGATTCATCCTCTGACTGGCTTTCATCAGAATGCTCTTCATTTGTTCCCTCCTTTTTTTCTTGCTTCAGTTTTTTCTTATTCTGTTGTCTTTGTTTTTTCTTCAGTCTCTTGGCTCTTTTCTTTGCTGTGACTTCTTCAGCTTTTCTTTTGTTTTCCTCTAGTTTTTTATGATATTCTTCATCCAAAAGTTCCTATTAAAATGAAATTGAATTTCAATTATGAGATTTATAGAAACAAAGTTTTCGCTTTTTCATTTTCGCTTTTTCGTTCCGTATTTATGTATCTTTGTTCTGGTTGATCAAAGACAGACATCCTTCCATTCCAGTATTCAACTTTATACAAATTGGTTTCTTAGTTTTGCAAACAGTTTTAAATGTTGCTTATATTGATAAAGTATTTTAAGAATTGACAAAACTACCGAAACAAAAATTGTCTAATTTGAAGTACATACATGTATTCATAACCTCCAAATAAAAAGTGAGAGATGAAAAAGTGAGTGTTCACACGTTATATAACATTTTTACAGAACAAAAAAATGTTATACCTTTCGACCCTTTTCTTGAATGAATTTTTGTCTAGAATATTCTTTTCGTCGAAGATGTCTATATACATGAAATTCACCACTTCCTGCTCCAGCACTGCTTCCCATGACATTTCTCACGAATTCCGGTACTCTTGGTGTGTTTTTTTCTTTAGGGCGTTCAGGTATAAGTACAGGTTTATCCTGGTATTGTCAACAATGTGGATAATGCATTTTAAATAAAAAACAAACATTAGATTTCAATTTACAATGTACTAATTTAAATTTAAAATTGAAAAATCAAGTTTCAATATCAGAAGTTTTTATTTTCATCTTAAAACGCGATACCCGAAAACACAATACGTGTTTAGGAACGTCAATTTATATTATATAAAAATCATTGTTCAAGATTTCAATTATGATTTTATTAGAATATATTAACTGAAAAATCAAAACTCTGTCAAAACAGTCAAAAGAAATGCTACTTACCGGATTTTTCATCAATTTTTGGAGCTTAAGTCTTTGCAAGTCCAAAGCACTTTTAGCTACTACAGGTTTTTCCGCATCTTCCTTGTCATCTTCCTTTTTATCCGATGGCGGCATCTTTTTCAACTATTTGGTAGTTAGCCGGTTTTTGAAATACAGGAATGTCATAACAATTGCAGGTTATGGGATGTCTATTGATGTATGTTTCGTCAACAACGATGAAGTTAGTTGATTGATATAAAAGACATAGGGTAACTCACGCTAACTTCGGTGAAATTATCAGCTTTGCCAACTGGCGGCCATGTTTTGTCCACCTTCAAGCCGCGTGCACAAAGCAGTTGGGATACAGGGGAAATAAATCCGAAACGAAACAAAACAAAGGAATACTTCCGGTATAACGATTTAGATTACTGTTGAAATTAAATAAAAGACCAAAATGACAAAAAATTGAATAAAAAGCATAAATAGGTCAATAATAATTCTTACATTTTGTAATTTTTTTTTACGACGCCTATATCCCCAACAATGAATGATACTTTTTAAATAATATTATTATAGAAATATTAACAAAATATCTCTAAAATACTAAATAATAATATTTTAGAAATAATATAGACCGTGATAGAAATGAAAACTCTGAAAATATTTGAAAATGACTGAAAAAATCTTAAATCTTCTGACAATCCTAATTATGCGAGATTTTAAGATACCAAACCTAACGTTTGGGTTCACACTGCAAGTACACCGGGGATTAGTACGTTACGCGGAATGAACGTAGCGCATAACTGATGTTGCGCGGAATGTACACAACGTCGAATAGACACAGTGCCGAATTTTTAACTAACAGAATACTGAGATTCAAAACGACGTAATTCAATTGGTTGAAAATTCGGCAGTGTGTCTATTCGGCGCTGTGTACATTCCGCGCAACATCAGTTCGGTGCTACGTTTATTCCGCGTAACATCGGTTCGGCGCTATGTTCATCCCGCGAAACTGATCCCGGAATGTTCTTCGAATTCAAATCTGACAGGCGGTGGATCAAGCCGCGTTCAGCGCCTCTGCAGCAGGTTCTGAGAACTAACCTCCTGCTGTCAACTTTTTATATGGGAGTGTAAGACCCCTGTCACTGAGTGTATGACCTCTGGTTGCGGCTGACATATGTCAATACATGGCAAATTCGTCTACGATGGTGTTCATTTCTTTCGCTGCTTGCGTCATCTATTCAGTTTTTATTTCGAATCAGGTTTTATGTGAAGACAGAGATCGGACTATTAATCCTAGGATCATCGGTGGAAGTCCTGGGACTATCAAGCAATTTCCATATGTAGTAAAGTTCCCTTCTTATCATTCCTACTCATGTTCCCCGTTAAATTTTAACATGTTATCTACTCTGGATAGCAGTTTTATGTGACGATTTGAATAGGAAACAGAACTTTGATTGCTCTAAAAATCCCCCAGGTTTCTCTCCACAGAGGAGACCGGCATATTTGCGGAGCATCTTACGTCTCCCCAAGATTCATATTGACTGCAGCTCATTGTATTGTCACGTGGGTATTTTTAGACTAGGAAATGACTTGAGAATAGGTAACACAGCGATTCATGAATGGTTTGATCCAGGGATGTTGCCAAGTCGGGTTTATATTGGCGACCAGAAGACCCTAGGATGTACCATGCAATAGCTGGGACCGCGAGGCTTGAGTATCCACTAGACAGCACTATACAGAAACAGGCGATTGACAAGCTATTACCACACAAGAATTATAGCTGGATCTGCTGTGATATTGGATTATGTCGGGTAGAGACTTTTTAAAATACAGAAGATTGTAATTTTGATCATAATGTAAGATGGTTGACTCAATGTTGATGTCAATATATATTTGAGACCGTTGATGTGAATGTTGATGCACCTGTTCTATCGATATTCAATAATCAAATTTATCCTAATAGCACAAAATGGAACTAGCAAAAACGTCGTTTTTTGGTAGCTCTATGCTCACAGATTGGAAGCGCGTAAATGTATAAGCATGCCTGCATACATAATACTGTCATAATGCTAGGATATGCTTCAATTTGACTTGCAAATACTTCGTATACAATTTCAGAATTCACACGAAATTTCTTAATGTTAGGAATCATTAGTATCTGATACTAAAAACCATTTTATTAAACATATCCTATCGATTTCTATTGTTTGTCCTTAGAAATTGTATACAGTACACTAAATATTCCAACGTTATATTCGTACAATTTTCTTTGAATTCTCTTGTAAATTTTCTTTTCGTCACACATGCACGTAAAGTCGACCTTTACTCCCTGTAATTAGAGAGTAAAACTCGACCTCCTACTTGCATGTGTAACGAAAAATTGTAATCTTGGAGAGTAAAACTCCGTTTTACTCCCTTGGTTAAAAATATACTATTTCACAATCCCAAAGGTTTGCCTACCTTTTTTTAAATTATTGTAATGTGTAGAAATAGAAACCTTTAACACGGGCTTTAATCAAGAATGCTTATCTTCCAGCTAAAGCGAGATTTTGAACCCTCTGACTTCGTTCAATTAGTGAAACTCCCCACATCACGTGGGGACAGTATAATTTATAGAAATGAAAGGGCCTGTTCTGTGATGGGTTGGGGTATTTCCGAGGTACGTATATATATATATATATATATGCATGCTATAATAAAAAATTGAACAAAATTAAATTGTAACTTGTAAATTGGAATAAAAAATTGTCCACCCTGCAAAAAATATTTGATAAAAATGAAGAGAAAAGAATTGGTTATTAAATTAGGAATTCCTCGGTGGAAAGTTTCCGAATTCACAATTTGAATTTAAATTCCATTCCATTCCATTCTATTCCGGTGATTTATCACTGTTTCCAACAACCAATTTTGAATTCTTCAAAAAGAATTCGTTTATGTCCAATTTCAAATTCTGGATTCAACAAAGACAAAACGAATTCTTTTCTTTTCATTTCATTTACAGTTAGATTGATATTTTGAAAACTTTACTTGGAATTCCTGAATTGGAATTCATTCAACTATTTAGGGGCAGTACGGGTCTGTGTGACACTCGACACTATGTGACACTTGTCAATACAGTAGAACCTCGCCTAACCGACCTAATGTCGGCACGAATCCTTCACCCAATCGACGCCAGTAGGAGACGCGCCGCTATCCCCTTCACAATAGAGCCCGCGCGCCTAGCTGCTGGCGTCACTGCACGTGACGCACGCGACTGATTAGAGTGGGGGGAACTGTTGAGGGGAAGTCGGTCGGTTCCGCGGGGGACTTTCACGTCGGTTAGGCGAGGGGTTTGTTAGGTGAAGGTCGGTTAGGCGGGGTTCTACTGTATATAATGTATATTGAGTCGTATATGAGATCATATATGTGGAGTCGTATATAAGAGGTCATATAAGTGTACACTACAATCACGTGAGGTCCACCAGACAATCGCTCCAAGCCCACGGGATAATCCGGTGGGTTCGATGCCGCCATTTTGGATTTGCAGTGCGCATGACAGTGTTGCACCTTTCCCACCGTATTATCCCGTGGGCTTGGAGCGATTGTCCGGTAGACCTCACGTGATTGTTGTGTGGACTTCAAATTCTCTCATTGTGGTAGAGGGTATAAAAAGTGAATTTAACTTGGCAGGGGGGAAATAAAATGGATTTAATGAGGCAGCCCATATAGAAATAAAATCTCTGAAAATTTCTGGCAAACTCTGAAAAAATTGGGACTGTCAGAATTTTTCAGAGAATTCCAGAGTTTTCTCTGAAAATGTTTGAAAAACTCTGACAGTCCCAATTTTGAAAGGATTTTTTTTATATATTTTTTTATATATTTTTATATATTTTTATGAATTTTAGATTTGTAGACATTTTAAAAGATTTTAAGATATTTTCAGAACATTTTTCATAGATTTTCAGAGGTTTTATTTTTTATAAGGGAGAGGGAAACTTAGGAGGATGTAACGGGCTAGGGGGAGGGGCAAAGCTGCACTGAGAAAATGGATTCGTACGAACGAGTATGTACAACAGTAAATTCGTAGTATACTGCGAAATATGTGTAAAAACTACGAATTATTTCGTAAAGCATATACGAATGTATTCGCAAGATTTCACACATTCTTTACGAAATACTTCGTAGTTTGTACGAATTGTTTCGCAGAATATTACGAATGTATTGGTTTACAAATTCATTCGTACGAATTTCCTCAGTGTGCTATCAGTTATTTATTAAAATCGAATTTTATTTCGTTTGTTGCTAATGTGAGTTTTGTTTGTCATTTACTTGACTATCCTAGTAAAAAAAAACATACACTACCGACGGAAAATTGAACACCCTGTCCGAGTGAGGTGATCTTTCAAGCTTGAATATCTCGGATCCCTTGCGCGTTTGTAAAAGTTGATGCGGGGGCTTTGAAAGTGTAACAAATAAGTTTTCAAATGCCGTTAATTTCATTATGTTTGCTACAATCAGTTTCGACTGGCGCTATTTTTAAAAAGTCGGGTTTTTCAATTTTTTCGACTTTTTCAATCGCCGATCATTCGAAGCTGAGGCATGATCGAATTAATCGGCCTGGACAAAAAGAAAGCTTGAACATAGACCTTTCCAAACGTATACACTTTTTTAATTATAACACAAATTTTAGCAAAGTTACGCCACTTTGAATGGTTGCGCTGCGCACAGACACCTGTGTCTGCTAAAAAAGACGGAAAGTTCGTGAACATCCAATTTATTAACATTTCAAGTAAATAAGTGGACTAACAATGTATTTTATGATACTAGTATGATCTATTTAATATATTTCCAGTATATGTTTCTCGTAAAAATATATTGATATATATATTGCGTCAATATATT
Organism: Ceratoteleas bidentatus; assembly: GCA_022817645.1. Classification (NCBI taxonomy): domain Eukaryota; kingdom Metazoa; phylum Arthropoda; class Insecta; order Hymenoptera; family Scelionidae; genus Ceratoteleas; species Ceratoteleas bidentatus. The sequence goes on from JABFPB010002369.1 coordinate 14,932, forward strand.
TCTAATACGTTGCCATATACCATATATTGGCAATATATCGCCGATATATTGCCGATGTATTTCCAATATATGTTTTTGTAAACATATATACTGCACCAATATATTTTCAATATATTGCAAATATATTGAAAATATATTGATGGCAATATATTGGAATATATTAGGAATATATCCGGAATATATTGCGCCAATATATTGTCAATATATTTTCCTGTTTACCAGGATAGCTTCTCAAGCAATCGAACTTGAAATTGAAATAATTGTATGTAATATAACCTAAGAAACGATCTGCAAAGGCAGCGCGCCCGGACGGTGCGCTTCATCATCTAATAAATGAAAAAGAACAACTTTCATATTTTTATCTGCCATATTGAATCCGCAATTTTGAATTATGAAAATCTGAGTTCAAAATCGTGTACAGCGATCTCGAAAACTCCGCTAATGGTATTTTTTGTGAGGGTGAATATATATATTTACTTATGAAAGGGTTAATTGCTGCCAAACATCTTAAAGTGAGACACCAACTCCTGTAGAAATTAAATGGGCTGAGCCGGAATTTGTGACAGTGCATCAAATTTTGCCCCGCACTTAGTCATTGTTGGGCGATGATCCCTGACTGAGGCCTATCTTGGCACAAGATAATAAATTCTGTCTCATCCCGTTTTATTTCTAGCAGGATATTATGTATTTTATGAAGATGCAATAAAGTGACTTAAAAACGTATAAAAATTAAGTATTAAGACGCTAATTTTTACAGTGTGGCCGCTTCAAAACGTGATAAAGCCAGCAGTATTAAAGCGTTTTATTTGCTTTCCCGTTCAAGTGTGATATATTTCTCGTGTATGTCGCAGGTATAACATTCGAGACATCAACTACAGTACGCACGGAAAAAGTCAACACTTCTAGGGATGAAAAGTTGTCATCATCGACCAATTTCAAGGTAACAGAACAAAAGTGCTCATTCATACACGGAGAAAAATCTGTAGCTATTTTTTCGATAATGAACATCCGTTCGAAAAATGCTCGACGCGTCGATAACGAAAATCGCATAGCGAGCTATGCGAATTCGGTTAAACTCCACCCCCTTTGTGTCGTTGTGTGCAGTACAGAAATTGCGTGATCCACAGCACCTAGCGACGCAGGGAAAAATAGAAAATGGTCTCTGGAAAACCTGGAGAAGTCGGGGAATTTTATTTCAGAAAAATTCTGGTCACCCCGATTACCTATGTTGTGAGTTCCCACAAATTCCCAAACGAAACAAGAGTTTTGGGAAGTAATGGGAAAGTTGGCACCAAAATTTCTAACATGTATTACGAAAATTCGTACAACATATGCAGAATTTCCCAAATGTATTGGGAACTGTAATCGGCAAGTCTGCTTACAAATTTCGCAAATCAATTACGAAATTCGATAATGAATGCTTTGGCAGAAAAATTTTGTTTTGGCCGAGTAAAATATACTCGGAAAAATATCATGTACACACGGAGAGAAAAATCATCGATTGAAACGGTGGTTGTGCACCGTTTCAAACTATGGCACTCGCCACCGTCTCATTCGATGAGTCCCACCGTTTCAAACGGTGACGCGCATGGTTTCGAGCGGTGGCGCGGATGATTTCGAACGAGAGCTCGTTCGAAACGATGCGAGCAGAATTGGACTTGAGAGAGCTTCAACTGTACATTTATGTGTATAAATATAATATTTTATTGTGTAAGCTGCTGTCCTCGGTGGCAGCTTTCTGAAACGCACGGTGTGAAAAAAATGATATCAGGTGAAGCGAGCAAGAAAAATGGGAAAATGACAAGAAAATGTGTTTTAAATACAAAATAATTGTGAATACTGCATTTAATATATTTAATTAATTCATTGATTATATTTTTTGTCATCGATCTGCTCAGGAAAATTGATGTTTAAGGTCTGAGGTTAGGTCGTCTATCTAACCTAAGAAAAGGGGCGCCTTAAGTAAGTGGTTCAGTTGCCGTGTTTACCATTATGCGTAACTCTTGCCCCGTAGTTCGACCGAATTATTTGATCTGTAATAATTAGTTTCATGATAGTCCCGTCTGTACTATCAAATTATTATATCAAGTTATGATAATTGAAGGGCTACGGGCAATAATAAGGAACTGCGCTCGACGGAACCCAAAATACAGGCAACCGCCGCTGTGGTGATAACATTGAGTTTACATTAAAATATCTCGAAAAATATTGATCTTAGGACCATAGTTGCAGCGAGGGAAATATTCCTATTACTGTCAGAATACTATCGGGAATATATGTGAAAGAATATATGTCAAAGATGAGAAAAATCCGTACTGTAAAAATATGACGTTATATTTGAGCGTGCGTCGATTAACTTCGAATACTTTCGATAAACGAAAGATAAACGACGCGCTCTTAAATATATCGTCATATCTCAATTTCTACAGTACGGATTTTCCTCATCTTTGACATACATATTCCTTATAGTATTCTGATAGTAAGAGGAACATTTCCCTCGCTGCAACTATGGTCCTAAGATGAATAGTTTTCGAGATATTTTAATGTAAACTTAATGTTATTTGACATATTTTAATGGTAATAAAATTTGACATATATAGAAATTTTATTACCACAGCGGCGGTTGCTTGGATATTTAGGGTTCCGCTGAGCACAAATCCTGTTATTGCCCGTAGCCCTTCAGTTGTGATAGTCTAACTTTTAATGAGACTATCACAGTTGTCTGACTTATAAAGAACAGCGTCGTATTGTATTTTTCAATAAAACATTTTTTATTGAAGACAGTCTTAATTTTATTTTGAACTGTTACTTTTTTAGGGTGCATTTCCAGTAGATCCAACCTACGACAAAACATTGGCAATAAAGATGGAATGCAGATCTTTACAGGAGAACATCAATAAATTAAAACGTGTCATACAAGAACAGTCGGAGTTTATTGAACAATTGTCCAACAGTTTAAACGATGACTAGGGGTTCATTATCAATACTTGACGGTAAGTCAAGTATTGATAACAATCGTAATGCGATAATATCGCATTACGGTTGTTTTGCATTGTTTTTATATTATAAAAACAAGACTGAACTTTATAATTTAATTTACAAAGAAATCTGAACAATGTAATAAATATGGTGATAATAAATCAATACTCGATAATGATTAATATAACAATACAGATAACCGTCTCAATTCATAGGGAAGTTCTTCCCGAACAGCCCTCTCCTTTTTGGCACCCTTTGGCTGTCATCTCGCCGAATGCATCGGCGCCGGTCGAATTTCTCCAAAACTTCGCCAAACAGGCAATACTCGACGACACTCTCTCGACTACCCATTTAGAAATTTCCGGGATCGATCCGACATTGATAATTATTTGGGTCCATTCCGAGGTCGGAAACCGTCATCGGTGTGTACCCGGATAGCACACACAAAACTACTTTTAGAATTATTTTCCTGAAAGTCCGTAGCAGTTAAGAGATCAATGTATCCCTAATAGCGCATAATAGTTACTAAATATTCTGTACATATTTTTCGTAATATTTAGAAAATATTAGAATGTCCACTGTGAAAATATTTACAAAATATTTACCAGGTAATTAAAAGTATTTCCTAGACATTTTTTGTAAAATAAATTTATAAATGTGTAACGTAATAATGTGTAACATAAATGTGAAAAATCTGTAACATAAATTTGAAAATGTCTGAAATTCTCCGAAAAGTTCAGACATTCTCTGAAAAAGTCTGAAAATGTCTGACATTGGTTATACGATAACATTTTTAGAAAAGTCTGAAAATGTGTGAAATTCTCTGAAAAAGTCTGAAAATGTCGGACAATGTCTGAACAAGTCTGAAAATGTCTGACATTGGTTACCCGGTAAGATTTTTAGAAAACTCTGATAACGTCTGAAAACGTCTGAAATTCTCTGAAAAGGTCTGAAATTCTCTGAAAAAGTCTGAAAATGTCTGACATTGGTTCCCCGGTAAGATTTTTAGAAAACTCGGATAATGTCTGAAAACGTCTGAAATTCTCTGAAAAGGTCTGAAATTCTCTGAAAAAGTCTGAAAATGTCTGACATTGGTTCCCCGGTAAGATTTTTAGAAAACTCTGATAATGTCTGAAAATATCTGAAAAAGTCTGAAAATGTCTGACATTGGTTCCCAAATAGGAATTCTTGGAAAAGTCTGAAAAAGTCTGAAATTCTCTGAAAAAGTCTGAAAAAGTCTGAAAATGTCTGACATCGGCTTCCCGGTAAAATGTTTGGATAACTCTGAAAATGTCTGAAAATGTCTGATAATATCTGAAAATGTCTGACATTCAACTCGCGACCGAACGCCATTGATAACCTCTGAAAACGTCTGAAAATCTCTCATAATTGGGACTGTCAGACGTTTTCAGACTTTTTTCAGAGATTTTCAGAGCTTTTCAGAGCTTTTGTCAGAGATTTTCAGAGATTTATTTCTACAAGGGATGGCTTCTCATTCCGACTAATTTATTGTGCTTCTCTCATATTCCCTCTTATTCATTGTCATTCGCTTTGTTCCATCTTATTCTTTTCCGTTTGCTTTCATCGTATTTGTCTTTGATTCATTTGATTCCCTCTCCTTTTTGCTCATTCCTGCTGAGACGGAATGGGTTGTTTGCTTTTGCTTGACTCTCTCTCAGCCCTTCTCAGTTCCTATCAATACCTCCATCACCCTCTTATTGCTTCTAATTTACCCTTGGATTCCCTCCTTTCCATCCCATCCAATTCCGTATTTCCTGTTATTTTTCCCTCTCATTCCTTTCATTTCATTTCACTGTCTCTCATCTTCTCTTCTTAAGGTGATGCTAAAAGTCTGCTGCAATGGAGTTAGTGTTTTTGTTTACTCTATAAAAAATGTACGAATAATAATTTTACGATAAACCGACCTTTCTGACATTCTATAATTGTAGGAAAATATCTCTGGCTGACAAATCATAACTTTTAATATCGCATGATCAAAAAAAATGTTTTTTCACGATTCTTCGTACTCAAGAAGTAACTTCTTGAGTACTTCGACACTCATAGTTTCGCGACAAACAAAAAGCTACTTCCGATTCAGCGCTCACGCTTGTCTATGTTTTCTTGAGACCCCGCAACCCTCGTTCAATTCAATTCCTCGTACTCTCAACTTGCACTGCACGACCTCGCACCTTGCTCTTTCGCACTCTCGCTTGCTCGCCCGACACACAGCGGTTACACCGAAATAATCGTTTTTGCAATAAGCCATAAGTTAGATTTAGTTTTAGTTTTAAGTTAGTTTTGTAAGTTAGATAGGCAGGATTCGCGCACGGGTTTATTTACCTCCTGCGAATTTTATAAGTTGTCGAGAGGCAGCTTTGTATGCACTTTTGTGCATCTGTATTATTAAGGAGGTTGGGGTGTGAACTAAATTAACGATGAGAATTTGATGGAAAAAATGTATGCTAAAGATACATTTACAA